>LR749741.1:1571348-1619975 GCA_902729485.2 Mus minutoides | reverse complement strand
ACAGAAAATGTGGTACATTTACACAATGGAGTACTACTAAGCTATTTAAAACAATGAATTTATGAAATTCTTGGGCAAATGGATGTCTCTGGAGGATATCATCCTTAGTGAGGAAACCCAATCACAAAAGAAGTCACTTGATATGCACTCACTGATAAGTGGATATTAGCCCAGAAACTTAGAATACCCAAGATACAACTTCCAAAACACAAGAAAATCAAGAAGGAAGACCAATGCGTGGATCCTCCCTAGAATATGGAATAAAATATCCATGAAACGAGTTGCAGAGACAAAGTTTGGAGCTAAGACAAAAGGATGTACCATCCAGAGACTGCCCCACCCAGGGGTCCATCCCATAATCAGCCACCAAACGCAGACACTACTGCATATACCAGCAAGGTTTTGCTGAAAGGACCCTGATATAGCTGTCTCCTGTGAGGTTTTGTCAGTGCCTGGCAAATACAGAAGTGGATGCTCACAGTCATCTATAGGATGGAACACAGGGTTCCCAATGTAGGAGCTAGAGAAAGTACCCAAGAGCCAAGGGGGTCTGCAATCCTATAGGTGGAACAACAATATGAACTAACCAGTACCCCCAGAGCTCGTGTCTCTAGCTGCATATATAGCAGAAGATGGCCTAGGCTATCATTGGAAGAGAGGCCACTTGGTCTAGCAAACTTTATATGCCCCAGCACAGGGGAATTCCAGGGCCAAGAAATGGGAGTGAGTGGGTAGGGGAGCAGGGTGGGGAAGGGTATAGGGGACTTTTGGGATAGCATTTGAAATGTAAATGAAGAAAATATCTAATAAAAAAAAAAGAAAAAAAAAGAATTACAAGCTGGCACAATCATGACATCAATATCATACAAATAACCAACCATTTTCTGAATGAATTTAAACTCCACAGCACAAAATGAAATCCCTCTGCCACTATTACTGAGCCAATAACTTACAGATAGATAGGTCATAGGCCCTTAAATGAGGACTTTCTTCTATCATGCTGCTAAATGGACATAGTATTAAATAGACTCCTAATGACTTATCCTTAGATACATAGATCGGAGTCTCTCTCAACCTTCATCTGAGAAGTTCCCATGAGATGCATTAGATGGTGATTAACATAGAAATACACAATTGGCCAGGGTGAAAATAATTAGAGACTCTATAATTCTCATCCGTAGTGGGGACATCAATATGGCACCCCTTCCTCTCAAGACTCAAAGATCATTGTGGAAGAGGAGAGAGGAAGAGAGTCTGAGCCATAGGTGGTGGTGCCTAGAAGGAAGCATATTCTGGACATAGCAGGGCAGCAGCAGGTATGAAATGATCTCACAGCACTCGTGACAGCATGTACAAGACTGCTACAAGCCCAATGCAGAATCATACATCAACATGGAAGGGAACTGGGCACAAGATCCCATGCCAGTCAAAAAGTTATTGACAATTGTTACCCTGTTGGAGGAGAGACAGTTTTCTCTGAGAATGTTAAGTTGACTACCTCAAATGTAAGAACACATGGTCAATTTGGTCTTGTAGAGTTTCATTAGCAAAATAAAGAATGCAAATTGGGGTTTGTAGGGAAGTTGAGAAAGAATGGATATGTTTAAGACACATTGCACAAAACCTGAATTCTCAGGCTGAAGAGATGGCTCTGGGGTTAAGAGCACTGACTGCTCTTCCAGAGGTCATGAGTTCAAATCGTAGCAACCACATGGTGGGTCACAACCATCTGTAATGAGATCTAATTCCCTCTTTTGTTGTGTGTGATGACAGCTACAGTGTACTTATATAAACTTACTATATAATAAATAAATAAATAAATCTTTTTTTAAAACTTGAATTCTTAAATAACTATTTTAAAGACAAAGAAACAGATGACGTGCCATATTCGACCAACTGAAATGGCCTTTGATATACTTTAACATTAAAAAAGGTACAAAATGACATGCATTGTCATATATTCTTAACAAACCCCTCCCAAATAAAGGTTTTCCTAGAAGATTATCTGGGAGTAATATGCCAAAGTCATTGTGTAAGCTGTCTTTTCTTATTTATATTTTTCTATGCTTTCTTTGTTTTGCAATAGTATTAATCATACACTAAAATAAATTTTAAAAAAGAGACCAAGTTGACAGGTTCCTTATGGTCTTACAAAGTGTTCAATCAATGCCTGAATTTTTTTTTTTTGTGCTTCTGCACTGAGCATAATCCTATTGCACATATGGGAATAGTGAATGAAGCATACTATCACTGAGATACATCCTTCTTCTTTGACAAAAAAAAAAAGCCACTGTTTTATAGTGTCTTACATGTATATCTTTATACAGAATGTCCTTCTGACATGAAGAAAACTATTCCTGACTGAAACACCAACACCTCTTTATGTTTGTCCACACCATAAGCATGTTCTTTTCTGAATCATGTGCTTTATTAAAGATATTAATTTCCATGTCTTAACTTCCCAGTACACTACAAACCTGCAGAAAATAAGTTAGTTGGGTAGTGTTATCATTATCCCCATGATAACGATTGCCACCAGAGCCAGAAAAGGGCACCAAATCCCTTGAAACTGGAATTATAAATGGTTTCGAGCCACCATAGGGATGCTGGAAATCAAACTAAGATTCTCTAGAGCAGCAGCCAGGGATCTTGATCACTGAGCCATCTCTCCAGTCTGTGCCTTTTTGTATAACTTAAAACGTAGTGACCTTTTTAAAAAAAAATAATTAAATATATCTACTATATATACAAATGATTCTGTGTTCAGTTATTTTTATATTTGATGGAATTGCATTAAACTGACAGTGATTCTATAATGACCTTTGTAAGACATCACCTTTCCAATTTTTTCTGTATCATAGAATGCAAAGATATTCTTCTGCAGAAGATAAATTCAGTGCTATATTTACAAAAAAGACTATGACAAGAGACAAAATGGAGTTTAATGTGCAATATCACTGCTCAGTCTAATTAAGTACCTTAGCCATTGAATATAAATGAACTGAGGTTTTAAAAACAGTTTTAACAGAAGCTACCATTTAGTGAGCAATGTCTATGCAAAACATTGTCTGTTCCCTCACCCAAATCCCACTCTAAGACCTTGTTTGATAGTGAGAAAGACAGGCTAAGTCTGGACCTACCAACCATAGAGCTATTTTGTTACAGATACATTAAAAGCATCCTAACAGAGATTGCTTCAATGTAGTATGTTTCTTGCTATATGTCTTGAGGTTTTCACAGGTCATAACACTCCTGCAGTAGAATTGCGATCAACTGAATCTATCTACTGCACTTGCCAAAATTAAAAGGATACATAAAAAATCCTCAGCAAAACCCATCTTAAAATATCTTTATAGTGATGTCTACAGAGGAAAACTACTCCATTTAGTTAATCTGCTGTTTATAAGTAGCATGGCAATTCTTTTTATTAATTATCTTATTTACATTTCAAATGTTTTCCCCTTTCTGGTCTCCCATCCATGAACCCCATCCCTTCCCCCTCCCCTTTGCTTCTAAGAGTTTGCTCCCCAGCACACCCATTCACTCACTCTAGCCTGATCACTCTAGCATCCCCCTTCTCTGGGGCAGTCATTTTAGCAGTGTGCATTGTTCTCAGCTTTGATATTTTATTTAGATGCCAACAAAATAACAGAGTCGATGTTTTCTTAAAAGTATATTTTAAGTATATACCCACAGCAACATACCAGATGAAATGTCAGTGCCTTATCACACATCTAGACGTTCATTCCAAAGTCACTTTCAATTAATCAGAATATAACATCAGCCCTTTTTGTTTCTCAATGGTTTTCTTTCTAGGGTCATGAAACACAGAGGAAACACTAAGAAACGCCACGTATAATTGCCATTTTATCCTTGTCTATGCCCAGACATGATCAGCAAATTTGTCACATGTAAGCAATTACACACTTCACAGTATGGTTGCAAAAACAAATCTCACAGTTTAGAATTCTGCCTTCAGAGAAGCTGCATCTTTTGTCTAGTATGCTCTTTTAGAACACACTGCAGTGCTTTAGAAACACTCAGTGTTTCACAAGGTATGAGTTACTCCAGAGCGACCCTGATCCAATAGATCATTTTGGCTTTATATACAAAAGAAGCAGGGGGGAAATTGCAAGTAAATAGAGAGGTTTAATAAAATATCACACAGACTTCTATTTATCGTTTCTCCGGGCACTTGTAATTTGGATAACAGTTTCTGGCCAGGTGAGTTGTACACCTTTCCTAAGAAACTCAGAGGCAACGTGCTATGTGGTGGGAGTGCAGATTTTGGAAATAGGCCAGTCTGGAAAGCACATAGCTTCAACATAGCACACTGCTAGCCAGCAGTGCATTGTCAGTGATCCTAATGAAGCCATTTGGATATTTACTTACGTCATTCCATTCCATTATAGCAATGGGATGGGTTGAGCATGACTTAACTTCTAGCTACACTCTTACATTTAACATCATGTTTCTTGTGGGCACAAACATTCTTTTATAGCCCATTCCCCAGGGGGAAATTTTTAAGATAAGGGTAGTCTTAGCAGATGCTTCCTTGGCAAGGGTTTGGAGATGTTCTATGTCTTGTTTCAGTTGGATTATGTACACAGTGGTGATTTCACTTTGCAAATTTGATGTCAGTGATTCACAACCTTCCTAATGCTGTGAGCCTTTAGTACAATTCCTCATGTTGCGGTAAGCCCAACCATTAATATTATTTCATTAATATCCCATAACTGTAATTGTGCTATTGTTGAGAATTGGGATGTAAAATCTGATGTTCGGAGTATCTGCTATGCAATTACCAAAGGGATCACAGGTTCAGAACCTCTGGGCTATGTCATGCTATTTTGCTCTCACATGGAGTCAGAGATAGGAAATGATTCATGGCTGAAGATTCTAACGACTTGGCCATGTCTAATAATTATCGAGTCAGGAGCTACATGGAGATACTGAAGCATTTTCTATGCCGTGTCTCTCAAGTTACTTCATAGACTGACAAATTGAGTTATCAGAAAGAAACCATGAGCAGATCTGTTTTAATTCCTTGGGACTAAGGCTTGGAGGATTCACCAAGAGAGTTATCATACCAAAAGCTCTCTCTTCTAATGCAGTATATCCAATAAAGAGAAGGTGAGTGTGCTTTCCTCAGTGCTTTACTTTATCAGAATGTTACTGAAGTGCAGCTCAATGAGTCCTCAAACCCCACAAAGCATCCAAAGTTATTACTTTCAAGGACTTGCAGTAGCTCGCTACCAAGAAATACAGCAGTTGTTGATACTTGTAGGTGCAGTGAGTATTCTTATAGAACTTACAGAAAATCTCGTTCTTACTCTATAGACTATAGTTATGTATACATTGTATGAGATTATCCCATACATTCTTCAAAAACACCTCTGTTCTGGGAGGCAAGCAATGGCAATGGCAATCTTTTGCATTGCTTTAGCGCTCTCTTTGATACTCCTGATCTACAGCTCAGAGAGAGCTTTCCTATGCCTGGCACTGAGGTTTCTGTAAGATAGTCTATGGCTCTTGGGGAGACCATTATCCCAGCATGTATCATAACTCCATTTAAAATATATGTGTGTAGATGTGTATATATGTATACATACAATATGGATTATACTCCATAGCCTTATGAAAGAATATATTTCTCTATATATTTCCCAACATCTTTAGACCTTGACCCTGAGGAAGCTACATCCTTCAGACACAAGAATTACAAGAATTGAGCTGGAAGTGAATCCTTCAATATATGAGTCTAAGTATGCTTATGAGAGAATATATTTCTTTATAGATTTCCCAACACTTCAGATACAAGACTTACAGGGATTGAGCTGAAACTGAGTCCTTTCTGAAGACTAGCTCTCGTAGTGTGAGACCCCAAAGTGTTTCCCAGGCCTGAAATGTGTTTCCCAGATCCCTAGCAATACAGCCAGCAAAAAAGCCTTTTGTTTCTCTACCTTACAACCAGAGAAGCGATAATTATAAGATGACCTAGCCAAGTATTTGCATGCCTCCCTGTGCCAAGGACTCGGAGATAACTCCACAAAGAAGAGATGTTCCTTGTAATCTTACCAAGGACAGCCCTGCCAGAGAAGAGCTCTAGCTCACCCGCACTCCCAACCCTTCCCAACTCCTCCCAACTCCTCTCAACTCTTCTCCCAACTCCTCTCAATTCCTCATGTTTTCCTTTAAAAGTCCCCTACTGTTACTCCGGGTTGATTTCCTCTACCCTGCCTGGCAAGAGGAGATCTTCCTCAGCTAGCTGACAATAAACCTCTTGCGGTTTGCATCAAGTGGTTTTTCTTGAGTCTTTGGGGCGTCAATTCATCCTGGGACAGGAGCGACCCTGTTTCAGGGGTCTAACAGTAGTACCTGAAGGTATTTTGCAAGCTGCTATGGGAATAAATTTCTCTTAAAGCTTATGAGCATAAAGCTGGCCAGACCAGCAACATGTCTCCAATGGCAAACTTGTATCCTGAGGTAATCAATAGCTGTCTACTAGGAAATGAGTCTTACTCAATAGGAAGAAATTCATGGCTGATACTGTAAACCTATACAACCTTCCACAATTGTAGGAATCACAGACCCTAGAGGAGACTCTACTATTACCATATATACATGATCAACACTAATTGGACTCAATAGGATAATAATTAAAGAAGAAAAGGTCATCGATTTGCGGGGATCACTGAATGAACTGAATGTGGGAGAAGGAGTAGGAATAACATAAATACAGCACTTAAGCCTTTAAAAGAGAAAGCTTAAACTTTTTTTTAAAAGGAGAAAAACAAACAAACACTCAATTGGGGCTAGCCAGAGGGCTCAAAAGATGGATGTACTTGCCATGCAGGTATTATAACCTGAGTTGAATACAGCGGTACCAGGCATTTCTGCTGAGAGATGGGAGATAGATCCAGGGGAATGACCAGGAACCAGCCCAGCTGGAATACCCAGGGCATCAGAATTAAGAGAGATCCTGCCTTTATATTCAGGCACCCACAAACATATCCACTCACAAGGGCACACAAACATACACACACACACACACACACACACACACACACACAGGGAGGGAGGGAGGGAGGGAGAGAGAGAGAGAGAGAGAGAGAGAGAGAAAGAGAGAGAGAGAGAGAGAGAGAGAGAGAGAGAAAGGGAGAGAAATAATCCTTCAGTGGTTTTTTTTTTTTTTTCATTTAGCTACATCTATCTTCAGATTCAAAATTTCCCTATGACTCTAATTTCATTAACAAAGTAAGTTCGACAGAACACAGTACATGATGCTGTATTGGTATATAGTTTTCCCTGGGATTTGTCAATTATTCAATTTGAAGGATGTTTTTAGTTCTCTGGGTGAGTTCAGAGTGACATGATGCCATTCATTCTTCTTGACTTTCATATTCTCAGTCTCAAAGCCAAACATGCTCTCTGAATCCATACACAGCATGGATAATCACACTACATACCTTTGTTCTCATTGCCCAAAAGCAATTGAATAAAATAAATTAGCATTGTTTTCAAATGGAGCACTTCTTTCTCTGTGTTGTCTGTGCATTTGGCTGATAGAAGAGAATTTCCTGGCTGGTAAAACTGGATTGGGTGCACACTCTAGGTAGGGGAACCATCACTTTTCAGTCTTCACTCACAAGCACTCTACCATCTTCTTTCTAATTTAAGCATCACTGGCAGCAATCAACTTGTCAGATCTATATGGTAGGTGAAAACGGAAACATAAAACTGAAATCTGGGCTGCTTTTATATCTGAAGCTTAAGTGGCATCTATTATCATTTCATGTGACCTATTATGTGTGCAAGATCTCTCAGAGTGCCAGGACCTCTCCTGAGTTTTCACAAGCCTTTCTCCCCCACTCACTTTAATATCATCCCTCACTTTAATCAACAGGGATGCTATTATACTAAAGATTTCACTCATGTTCTGAGAAGCAAGCTCTCTGCATTTTTAAAATCATTATTTCCAAACAAATGCTACATACACATTAGTGAGCACTGGCATTCATGATAAGGTACAAATGAAATTAAACCTTGACTATAGTATATATATTCTAATATAACAGTTTATTTTCTTTAAATGATATAAGAAAGGGGATAGTATTTGAAATGTAAATAGAAGGAACAACAATATTAACCAACCAGACCCCTCCCCCCAGAGCTCCCAGGAATTAAACCACCAACCAAAGCGTACACAGGGAGGGACATATGGCTCCAGCCACATATGTAGCAGAGGATGGCCTTGTTGGTCATCTATGGGAGGAGAGGCCCTTGGTCCTGTGAAGGCTCGATGCACCAGTGTAGGGGAATGCCAGGACAGGGAAGCAGGAATGGGTGGGTTGGTGAGCAGGGGGAGAGGGGATGGGATAGGGAATTTTTGGAAGGGAAACCAGGAAAGGGGATAACATTTGAAATGTAAATAAAGAAAATATCTAATAATTAAAAAAAAAAGAGAGAGAGATCTCAGTGGGTAAAGGTGTCCATTGCCAATTCTGGCCTTAGTTTCCTCCCTGAGTTCCATATAATGGAAGGAAATAACCACGCGAAACAATTCCCTAAGTCATCTTCTGACCTCTGCATGCATGTGTATGTGCTCGCACACACACACACACACACACACACACACACACACACACACACACACTGCAATAAAAGCCTTTAAAATATATACATGAAGTATTATTCTCTAGCTAACTTTCATGATTAAATTTTAATACACAGAGAAGATATAATACACAGTAGCATCATATTATAAGGTCCAAATACTAACTTCAAAATACAGACCAATAAATTTCAAACACTGTTGACATCTGGGGCCAGATAAATCTTTGTGGAGACATTCCATACAGTATAAGACATTTAGTAGCATCCCTAAGTCTTTTTTTTTTAACCAGTTAATGTGTCAGCATCTAGAAATTCAGATGTAACAAGCTAAAAAGGTCTCCAGATATTGACAGCTCTCCTCTTCCTGCAAACTTGTCTCTATTTGGTAATCACTGACATAATTCACACTGCAGAATTCTTGTGTGCTATGGTTTGACTATCTCTCAGCTGACCATGAGTTAAAGAATATGTCCACCACTACTGCAAAGTATAGACCTCCAGGATGTTGGGGAAGGTCTTCAAGACTCTGCTAGACTCCTATCTCCTCTCTCTCTCTCTCTCTCTCTCTCTCTCTCTCTCTTTCTTTCTCCATTTATGAAGAAATTTTAACATACTCTTCTCACTCCAGATTTTCAAATTAGAACTTTCAAAACCATGAGTCAAAATAAGCTCTTTTTCTTAATAAGAGCATTGATTCAGATTTTCATAACTGTCACAGGGAGCTAACTAAAATGCCCTGTGTCTAGCACCTTATTAAATATCAAAGATGTAGACATAAGTGAGAGCCTCCTCTTTAAAATGCAAATAAATCAGGATGTGATGGTACATGCCTTTAATCTCAACACTCAAGAAGCAGAGGCAGATAAATCTCTAATAGTTCAAGTCAACCTGAAATACATATGTATACTATATATATATATATATATATATATATATATATATATATATATATATATAGTTTTAGGACAACTAGGGCTATATAAAGAAACCCTGTCTTAAAAAAAATGTAGAGACATAGAAATGGCAATGTAATTAAAAAGAAAATCATAGAAACAGAACTTGCAATGATTTATTAAATTTAATATAGGTTCATAAGCACCAGTGTGTCTCATTTGAAAGATTCATTCAGAAAAAACCCGGTTTTGGTGAGTCTATTGAGTTTCTCATCTGAGCTCAGAACATGATTCCTCTTCAGACTGTATCTGTGGCAAACATAGCAGTCCTATTAATTGTCCAATAGCAAAACCCAATTCAATCTTTTGGGTTACAGTTTAATAGAACTCTTCTGCTTTATTGACTCATTAGTCAATCTTTCCTCTCTGTAAATAACATCTCCTGACCCACCCATAATAGAATTGTCAGGTCTATGTCAGATCAAGAAAACTAAAGCCATTCTGCTTATGTTGAAATTCTCAATGAGTTCTGTAAGTCCATGTAACTCTAAAACACATGAACTTTCTTCCAATCTCTAGACATTTCTTTGAAAAATACTACAAAATAATTTCAATTCTTCCCTCAAAAATTTCTTAGTAAGAAGAAATAAACTGAATTCATTGGTTTTATTTTGTTAAATATCTAAAATGTCCACCAGGACCAAGAAGTAGGAGTGGGTGGGTAGGGGAGCAGGGCTGCGGCGGGGTCGGGGGGGGGGGTTGTAAGGAACTTTCGGAATAGCACTTGAAATGTAAATAAAGAAAATATCTAATAAAAAAATTTTAAAAAAAAGCCAAGTGTATCTAATAAGGTGGTAGACACAGGGTATATGCTGGTAATGCTAGAACTGGTAGACAGCAGCAACAGGATCACAAGTTCTAGACCAGCCTGTTGTATAGTGAGACTATGTCAAAAAGCCAAATAATAGAGGCTCAGTAAAAGAGCTTGGTGGGTAAAGGTGCTTGCTGCCAATCCTAGGGGGAAGTGAAGTGTTATCCAACTTTATTTTTGAATTACAGGTTAAGCAAAAGAGTATGGATTGGAGAATGGGCTTTATCCAGGGCACCTGGCTTCAAGGTCCCTAATTCCTTCTCCTAGACATTAGGTCTGCAGCTAGAGAGATGGGGCACAGGTGGGGTAGGGTAGAGGACAAAGGAGCAGGCCAGCTGCACATAATTATGGCACAGCAGACAATTGGTTACATTCGTTACAATTTACGCACCTTGGTTTGAATAACAGCAGTTTCTATATTAAGAAAACATTTGGAGAAGTGGGATAGGTGTTCCTTCCTAGACCTGGGAACATGGGCTTGTTTGACCCTTCCATCAAGATTGAAAATATGTCCTTAGGGTAACTTGGCTCAGACTACTGTCTCCTTGAAAGTTGTTCCTAGGAAGTCTGGACTCTGATAACTGTTCACAACAGAAGCTGTTCAGCTATAGGAGGTCCCTAGCTCCCCTAGGACCTGGGACCCTAAATTTGGTTTCTGAAAATGAAATGATAGTATTTAGACTAAGTTTCTTTTGCTTGTCCCCAACAAATAACATATTTTTTAAAGAGGAGAAAGCCTTCCTTAAAGGGGCCGTTCTCTGTTTTCCAGTTTAGACAAAGTTCCCCTGACCCTCCCGAAAACTGCCAATTTTCCAGGAGAGGAAGGGCCTTTGGGAGGCTGCTGAGCCTCTCGACTTGACTTCCACTTGGAAACTTTACTAAGCTTAATCTCAGTTCTCAGAATAATGCTATTACATTGCTTCAAATAGGAAGAAATGAAGACTTCATTAAATAATTTGTCCAAGATCATGTTAGAATTTGAAATTAAATTTGAATCTTTCTACTTTTAATTGTTCTTCTTAGAGCCATA
This sequence comes from Mus minutoides, assembly GCA_902729485.2. Lineage (NCBI taxonomy): Eukaryota > Metazoa > Chordata > Mammalia > Rodentia > Muridae > Mus > Mus minutoides. The sequence goes on along the minus strand of LR749741.1, from coordinate 1,608,565 downwards.
ACTAAATTTGTTGTCAGCAAAAAATTTAACCAAATCTTTTTTTAATAGCTTATTTTTTTATTATTTTTTTATGTAATTTGGTTCTTTGCCTGCATGTATGTCTGTGTGAGGGTGTTGGATCCCCTAGAACTGGAGTTAACAGAGAGTTGTGATGTGTTGCAGGGGTAATATGAAATGAACCCCAGGTTTCTCTAGAAAAGCAGCCAATGCTCTTAACCACTGAGCATCTATCCACCCTGTTATCAACATCTTATCCAAAAATGGTTCAGAGAAGATAAACTGTTTCTTCTCAGACAGCTTCTAGAGGTAGTATGCAGATTCAAAGGGAAATTCTTAATTTATTTATACTAAAAACAAGGCTTTCGGCTTTGTGTTAGGGTACTCATATTATTGGTTATTTTATTCTAGTATTGTACTGTTCTTTTTGTTAATATTTCAGCTCTCATGAAAACAACTATTTTATGTTCTCTCAACAAAGTTTCTATCCAAAGCAATGAGACAAGAAAATGATGGGAAAAAATTGCAAATTGTCATTTTATGGGAGCAACATGATTTTCAACACTTTGTACATTGTTTATGCCTACCTTTGTAAGGTTGGGTTTTTAACCACCCATGTTGCTTTTAATTTCATTTACATGAGACTCTAGAAAGTAGATCTACAGGCATGGAGCTCAAAAAGGTGATTTTCCTCAGGAAAAGCAATGGGTATTGACTTTGAACCAAAAGAGGGAAATGTCTGTAGTCTTAAAAATATCATTTAATTATGTATTAAGACCATACATATGCATAAATATGTGAATGTACATATGCATATTTGTAAATCATTGAATCATTGAGCTGAGTAATGAAGACATGAATATTTCATTATATGTTGTTTCCTCTACAATTTTTAACTTTTTTTACATTTACTATTTCTTTGTATGTGTATGTTCCCATATTTGGGGGATGTGTATCTACATCCCACAGGAAGTAGAGGTCAGAGGACAGATAGCCAGAGTTATTTCTCTTACTCCTTCCTATGGGTTGTAGGGATGGAACTGAGGAACTAGTTTGGCAGTTGGCACCTTAACATTACGAACCTAGCCAGGCCTCTCTTCCAATATTTTACATAACAAAAGATTTCTATTTGAACCTTCACATGTGGATGCCATGAGTCCATATTTTATTGCAGAATTATAAAACATATTGGTCTCCTTCTATCCTTAAGTATATTACCTTGTGTTCCACTGTCTCATGGTAAAAAAATAAAAACATCCAAGGACAGAAAACTGTTCCTTCTTTTCCTAGCAATCCTATTTTCTCCCCTCTGAGGAGGAAACCAGCTCTGGATCCCACCACCTAATCTCAGGGCTTATTTGTAAATGCAGCTCTCTTATAAAACATCTTCTTTATTATAACGTTTTAAAAAATAAATGGATAAATAGAAATAGGATAAACAGTAGCTGCCTTGTTGTCTCAATTTTCACAAAGTCCAGGGGTGCGGGACAGTAGGGACTCAGTGGAGTGCTGATCACTTTTATACTGTGGGGAGATGGCTCAGTAAGTAATGTACTTGCTACAAAAGCATGATGGCCTGAAGTTGGATCCCCAAAACCAGCAAAAAGTTAAACACAATAGTGCATATCTATAACCCATGAATTCCTATGGTGAGATGGAAGGCAGAGACAACAGAATACCCAGAGATCTGAGGTTGGGTGTCATGGAGAACACGGCTGCAAACAACAAGGGACCTTGAATCAAACAAAGTGGAAGAAGAGGACCCATTCTTCAGGTTGGCTTTGGGGGGAGGGATATTTGTTTTGTGTTTTTGAGACAGGATTTTTCTGCACAGCCCTTGCTGTCCTGGAGCTCACTCTGTAGACCAGGCTGTCCACAAACTTATAAAGATCTACCTATCTCTGCCTCCTGAGTGCTAGAATCAAAGGCATGTGCCACCCACCACTACCCAGCTTAAGGCTGTTTTTTTAATGGTCACATGTGTTGTGTGGCCTGCACACTCCTGTACATATACACACTAAATAAATAAGTAAATAAAATTAGGAAGCATAGAGGTAAAGTTGACTCTACAGGATGATTTACTATAATGATTCAAGAAGATGTATGTTACATGAGATGTGTGTATGTGTGTACTAGTGTTTGTTAATTCACTGTTGGTAGTAACATAATAAAGCATAAACACTGCTGAAAAAAGCAGCCTATATGTAAGAACATATATCATATCTCATTTCATAATTTTTCATATAAGCAAAAAAAGAATGTGAATTTGATAAGATACAATTTATTCTATAGAAAATAAATCCCCCAAAACATTGCTATGTAATTCTTTAATTATTTCCCAATAAAAATCAAGGTTCTTTCAGATGTTCCTTAGTAATTTCTATTAACTACTCCATTGGCTTGTTTGATCCTCAACACTTGAAATGTATTATTTTCTAAGAAAATACTCCCTAAAAATGTATTAAGATTTTAAAGAAAATGTTACCTAAAAACCATGTTTTCCTGGTCATCTGAAAGAGCTTTTCCCCAGACCTCTCCATTTAGAGTCTTTAGTAGAGACTCAATCTTGAGAGCATTTTCGTTACAGTGACTTCTAAGCAACTTCTGGAAACACTGCATGCTTGCTACATTGTGCTTTGAAAAGCAGTTATTTGTCACTATAGATTTCTTATCAGATTTAGCTTGTGCAGAAGAAAGACCTTTTATTTTATGTGAAAAATGACTTCTGATTTGAGTTAGTGGCTAGTTTTAATTTAGGCTTTCCAGTTTCGTTTTCTTTCGCTCTTTTGCCATGATGTCAAAAAGTATCCCGACATTGCAAACTGTGCTGTCAAAAAAAACACAGCACGTGACAGGCGAAATGGACATTCACTGCAGTGGTGGCTATATTCACAAGACTAGGTCTGTTAACATCTTGGAAAGGAGAGGGGCCTGTTAGGTCCCACCACACACTTAGGGTCGGTTAGCAACTAATAAGGTTTCTGGGGAATTTGGTGTCCCTTTCTTTAGTGGTGTGTACAGCCAACTAATAAGTCTGCCATGCTTCAGTAAATGACCACCTACCTGTAGTCATGCAAGCAGCTCTATTTAAAGTCAAAGTCAGAGCTAGATGTGGTAGCTCACATCTTTAATCCCAACACTTTGAAAGCAAAGGCAGGATCTGTGAGTTTGAAGCCAGCCTGGTCTACAGAGTAAATCCAGCACAGTCATGGCTACACAGATCTCAAAAAACCAAAGCAGCCTGGAGAGGAATTGGAAGAAAAGGAGAAGGACTAGGAGGAGGATGTGAAGGTCGAGCACGTGGACAAGGAGAACCAGGACAATAAGGATGAAGACAAGACAAGGACGGGGAGGACAAGGAGTTGAAGCAAACTCTCAACTCTCAAGCTGTGATGATATACAACTTTCAGCTTTCTAGAGTGAGAGGCAAATCTAGAGTGGATTTCAGAGTTAGAAGTTTACAGATTTAAGTTCCAGGTCAGCCAGGGATACACAGAGAAACCTTAACCTTTAAAAACCTACAGAGAAAGGGAAGAGTGGGAGAGAGAGGAGGAGAGAGGAGAAGAGAGGAGGAAAGAGGAGAGAGAGAAGAGAGAGGGAAAAGAGGGGAGGGTGAAGGAGAGAGGGAGAGGAAGAGGGAGAGAAGCTGAGACTTGTTGGGAGGAAAAGGTTTTATCAGAAAATGGCGAAAACTAGTTGGCCATTATTGGGAAGAAAGGCCCTTGGTCTAACAATGTTTATATGCCCCAGTACAGGGGAATGCCAGGGCCAAGTAGTGGGAGTGGGTGGGTAGGGGAGTAGGGCAGGGGGAGGGTATAGGGGACTTATGGGATAACACTTGAAATGTAAATGAAGAAATTAACTAATATAAATAAAAGAAAATGGAGAAAAGATGAGCGATAGTAACAGGTGATTAATAATTTAATGATTACTGAGAAGGAAAATAAGCAAAACAAGGCAGAAAATATCAAAATAAACTATCAAGACTATCAAAATAAAAATAAATAAATAGGACATTTATTTTAAAATTCAAGAAATGCTGACAAGAATGGATAATTTTTTTAGATATGTAGCCCTAGTTGGCCCTGAACTCTCTATGTAGACAAAGCCACTGGGAACTCACAGAAATCAACCTGTGTTTGCTTCCTGAGTGCTGAGGTTAAAGCTTGTTCAACTGTGCCTCACCAAAAGTGGATAGCTCAGAAAAATCTAGTATCTGGTGTATATAAGTACTTACTAATATATTTGCAAAACATCTCTTATGCTTGTAACTAAGTTCTGTCTGTTGCTGTTGTTTCTTTGGTTTTTTTTTTTTTTTTCGAGCCCACATCTCACTCTAAATCCCAAGCTGGCCTGGAACCTAGGATGGTAGGTTGCCATGAGCCTCCAACACCATGGGATATCAGGTATGTATCACCGTGCCTAGCTATAACTAAGTTTCAAATGAAAGAAATGAGATTTTCACCCTGCACACTGAAAAGCAGTTATTAATACAGAAAAAATATAGTTCTATTATGAGAAACCAATATGCCACATATATATGTCATATATATGATCTGACTTTTTCAAATAGGCATTCCAATATAACACACTGATTCCCTCCCCCACAAGGGCTTTTCTGTTCACATGATATTTTATTTCCCAAAACACTTGAAAATTCACACATCAATACTGAATTTATCGAGGTTAAAATATGAGTCAGTGGGAGAAGGAGAATGTAATTTAGAACACAGTTCCTTCTTAAGAGCCTTATTTCTATTCTTTTCCTAAAATAAAGTCTCTCTTTATGGTAAAAGCAAATGCACTTCCCAGTTTTCTCCCAACAAGCTTTTCAAGTATAAAACCCTTGAGGACCAGGGCTTCACTTTGCCTCTCCTATGTATCTGCATAGCGGTTTTAAAAAAAAAAAATCACTGGTTCTATTAAAGTTGAAAAAAGGGGATAGAAAATCAGAACCAAATGAAAAATGAAGACTTTTAAGCGGGGCACCAGAAGTTTATTTTTAAATCCACAGAGACCTCTAAGCATGTCATCGCTAGGAGATGCTCTTTTTGTTCTAGCTGTTACAATTGAACACTGCATGGTTATATTTAGCACAGAAGTCTACTGGCAGGTAATAACAGTGAAATTGGACCTAATATTTGCTTTAAAAGAAGGCAAGTTTGTTCCATCTTGCCCTTTCATTGGTTTATACCTTGTAATCAGAATGCACGTACACCAAAGTGGAGGAATCAAAAAGCAAAAATGCGGTGTGTGTGGAATGGGTTCACCCCCTTCTCCCACTTTGGACCAGGAGATCCTTAATCAGACAGGTAGCTTTGTTTTTCTCCTTTGTCCAACTGTGGCCTCTGACAACACTCAAACCAATATTCAGTTAGGCTTCACAGAGGTTCAAAGCTTATGCTGGTTATTTTCTTCTGGGTAACAAAAAAACTAGTCAGCCCTTGAAATAGCACACATTTATCTACTCCATATTTCTAGGAGCAAGAACCTGGACAGCACTCAGCTGTGTTTCTCACTTCAGTCATCTCTTGAAAGACTGCAATCAGAGTGTCAACCACTGTGGAGGTCACATGTCAGGCTCTACAGGGGAAGCTTTAACATTCCGAGTATGTGTGGTTTGGGTAGATTCAGCTCCTTCTTGGGTGGCAGAAGGAAGGCCCCAAGCCCTTGCTGGCTGATGGCTGCACACTGCACTTCCGGCTGATGGCTGCACACTGCACTTCCAGCTGATGGCCGCACACTGCACTTGCTTTCTTGCTTTGTCTCCTGCACTTTATCAAGGCCAGTGAAGGTGGGTGGGAGAGTCAATGGGCAGGGGGGTGCAAAACATCGACTTTAGAAGCTAAAGTCTCATAGAGTGTGATCATATGAGGGGCATTACCCCATTTTCTTGTACTCTGTAAGTTAGAAGCAAGTTATTCATCTCACATGCTTATAGGGAGGGAGGGAAATGCCCCAAAACAGGGGGAACCTGAAAAGACCACCTCCAATAGATAGATAGAGCCCCAAGTGGAGGGGCAGGGTTAGCAATCCACTGTCAAAGTTTCTGATCAGGAGTTGTTCTTGTCTAAAATGAATGCGGGGACAAAAGGTGGAGCAGAGACTGAAGGAAAGGTTGCCCAGTGGCTGGCCCAACTTGGGATCCAACTCATGGCAGGGGGTGGGGGCTGGTTGGGGAGTGTGTACCAAAGCCTGACAGTGCCACTGATGCTATGATGTGCTTGCAGACAGAAGCATAACATGGTTGTCTTCTAAGAGACTCTACCAGGAGCTGACTGAGACAGATGCAAATACTTATAGCCAGCCATTGGGCTGAGGTCTGGGACCCCTATGGAAGAGTTAGGGGAAGAACTGAAGGAGCTGAAGGAGAGGGTGCACCCATAGGAAGACAAACAGTGTCAAGTAAACTGAACCCCAGGGAGCTCCCAGAGACCAAGGCACCAATCAAAGAGCATACAAAGGATGGTCCCTGGCCCTCAGCACATATATAGCAGAGAACTGCCTTGTATGGTCTCAGGTGGACATGATGCACCTAATCAGTCCAGACTTGAGGTTGCAGTGAAGGGGGATACAGGGTGGGGGAAACGGGGAGCACCCTCTCCAAGGCAAAGGGGAGGACAAATGGGATGAAGAACTGTGGTAAGGGGTACCATGAGGGAGGGGCAAAGTCCGGAATGTAAAAAATAATTATTAAAAAATACCAAAGAACTAATTTTTATGTTTCATATTGTAAGTTTCAATTTGTTATTCTGGATGTGTGAGTTTGCAAATAGGTTAAGGGTAGAAACAATAGTGCTGTAGCAAGTTGAACTCTCTCAAAACATACAGCGTTGTAGGTTAGAAATGTAGCTTAGTAGCAGGACAGGGTACCATGGACCCTCTGGTAAATTCCCAGCACTAAGAGAATCAAAGCCTTCATTTAAACATTGTTTTTGCTCTTTTGTGTGCTTAAGAACCTCCTATCTCATTCACTTCTTACATGTCAAAACTCCTATTTATATTTAAGGCCCATTGAATGGATGCTTCCTTGGGGGAACTCTCCCTAAACTTCCTAAGTCTGAACACAATGTCTCCTATCAAACCCCAGAGACAACACAAACTGCTCTGGGGTTTATCCTAACCATTATGTTTTAAATAGTTTTTAATGGGCTTGTAAATGTCTCCCCACCAAACAGTGTGGTGTTTTGACTTATCTATTGAATAAATCATCTTCAGTATATGAGTGTGTGTGTGTGTATGATATATATAACATCTATGTGAGTTAAGCATGTGCTCTATGGAAGCAAAATTGGTAACATTGACCAAAGATGGAATATAATAAGAGATTTACATTTGAATGTGGTGATGTTAGATTTGTCAATCATAGAAGATATAAGCTGAAAAAACTCATTTTTAAGTCTCTACCACAATGATACTATTATCTAGTATCATATACTAGATAATAATTGCCTCAGTTTTGTTTTTTTTACATTTTAATTACATTTAATTAGATTTTTAATTTAATATTTAAAAATTAAAAGAAGTAACAAATATGGATAGTTTTTCTTGCTTTCTTTTTTCCCTTATTTATTTATTATTAGAGAATTTCTTCATTTACATTTCAAGTGTTATCCTATAAGTCCCCTATACCCTCCCCCCCACCCTGCTCCCCTACCCACCCACTCCCACTACCTGGCCCTGGCATTCCCCAGAGCTCAGCTGCATATGTATTAGAAGATGGCCTAGTTGGCCATTATTGGGGAAGAAAGGCCCTTAGTTTTGTTTCTATTGTTGTGATAAAACACCAAGATCAAAAGTTGCTTAAAGATGAAAGACATTATTTCCTCTTGTCATTCTCAGATCAGATGCTATGACTGAAGAGCAGGTACTAAAGGCAGGAACTGGAACAGAGATGCCATGATGGTACACTGCTTACTGGCTTGCTCCTGATGGCTTACTTGAACAGCTTGCTTATCTGACTGTGGACCACTAAATGATTGTCATCACTCACACTGAACTACCAACAACCAAGCCCCTCCCACCATCAATCATCAAGAAGGTACCAGGCAGTCTGATCCACAAGCTGCCATGGTTCTATTGTTGTTTGTTATAGTTTTGTCCGAATTCATAAAGAACTAGTGTTCTTAAGGGTTTCCTAATCTACTTTAAATGTCCTAGCATCCACCTAAATAATAGAAATATTTCCCCCTTGTGTGACCCTTAATTGGAGGGGAAGCTGTAACATGGGAATTTGGGTGTATTTTCCCAACTCTTGATTTCCTTTTTATATAGGCATATGCATTCAGCACATTGTTCTGCTTTTCCTACTACTCTTCCTGTGATGAGTTGTTCCCAGTCACATGATTTATTTTTGTCTTTCTGTTGAAGTATGATTGGAAGGCAACAAATGCTGGATAGGTTTAGTGTAAAGACATCTTGATGAGTTTGAAAGACAGTACAGAGCAGAAACAATGACCATAAACCATGCTATAAAGTTAGCCAGGACTTGCCCTTTGCATACATGAGTGTTTATGCAACAAGAATCTTGACATAATATCTGCCTCATCTAATCTTTAATCTTACTGTGGAATTTTATCTATGTGCATTATGTTATGTATGTCTTGAGACCTCAATATCTTGTATGTCAAACCCTTTGACAATATCTCCCTTCTGCCTCTTCTCCCAAGCCCTGGGAACTAGTATTGTGCTCTCTGCTTCAATAGGTTTGTATTCGATTCCTAGTGTGAGTTGGATTATGTCATACTTGCCTTTCTGTCTGGCTTATTTTGATTAGTATAATGTCCTCTGCACTCATTCATCTTATAAAGACTGGAGAATATTCAGAGTGTGCAGGTACCACATTTCCTTATCCATCCATCTGTCCATAGACAACTGGTTATGTTTGTTGTTGTACCCAAAGCTGCAGTGATATGGGGATGTAGACATGTCTTCAAGACCAGGATTTCTCCGTGTGATCCCTTAAGTAATATTGCTGAACCATAAGGAGGTAGTACTAGTTGTAAATTTTCAGCCCCTATATAGTGTTTTCTATAGTGGTATAATAATTTAGACTCTCATAGAAGAGACAATGCAAGAGTCCCCTTTCCCCATACCATTTTTATTCACACAATTTTATTTAGCTTGTTTTATGTTTAATTCACTTACAACCCAGCATTTCCCCTGTGGCATTTTCATACAGACTTGACTGAGTTTCATCCTCCTCTACTCACTTTGCTCCTCTAACTTCTTGCCCTCCCCCAAGTACTTCTGAAACCCTCCCACTTCAGCTAATTCTGCTTCCACATTCATATCATGGTTTCTATTATCCCCAACTCTTCATCCTTAAAGTCTCTTTTTCCCTTTCCCATCAGTTCCATTTTTAGTTTCTTAGAATTTGCATACACATCCACATTAAAACCAGCATATAAAAATTACAGCTAAACACCTACATATAAGCACATATGTGGTGTTTGTCTTTGGGAATCTGGATGACTGCACTTGATATAGTATTTTCTAGTTCTACCCATTTCCCTGCAAAATTCAGTTTCAGTTTTCTTTATGGCTGGATAAAATTTCTTTCTGTCTATGCACTACACCTTACTCTTCCTAACAATTGTTATCTTTCCACTTCTATGTGACTCTCCAGGCTAACTGACATGATGTCAGATGGTATTGTGAGTTAGACTCGAATTTCTACTCCCATAATTCTAAAAAGAAGTTCAAGAGAGAGGTAGTGCAGGATAGTAAGATAGCTCAGAATGTAAATGTGCTTGTAATGAAATCCTGGCAACCTGGGTTAGATCCTGTATAACCCATGTGATATGATATCCTGGCAACCTGGGTTAGATCCTATGTAACCCATGATATCCTGGCAACCTGGGTTAAATCCTGTGTAACCTATGTGGTATGAAATCCTGGCAACCTGGATTTGATCCTGTGCAACCCATGTGATATGATATCCTGGCAACCTGGGTTAGATCCTGTATAACCCATGTAATATAATATCCTGGCAATCTGAGTTAGATCCCATATAACCGATGTGACATGATATCCTGGCAACTTGGGTTAGATCCCGTATAAGTTCTGTGATATGAAGTCCTGGCAACCTGGGTTAGATCCTGTATAAGCCATGTAAAGGTTGAAAGAGAGGGGTGACACCATGAAGTTGTCATGTGATCTCCACATATGTGTTTTGCATGCATATATGAATGCATGCACACACATGACAATAATAACATTTTTTAAAGAGGGGTAATTTTTGACGTGTGACATGAAGTTATTGTACAAACCAATTGCTGAAGAAATGGCTGCTTCTAGGTTTTACATTGAACACGATTGTCCTTTTAAATCTATTTTTAATCTAATTCATTTTTAATACATTTTCTGTTAACCAATTTGATTTTTTTATGCTTGATAATATACCTTTGTATCACACAATTTAGTATCAGGGACATTGTGGGATAAAAGGCAGAAAGAATATCCATGAAATACAGGTAATTTTTAATTTTATCAGATAATTTTTTCCCATGAAGAATTTATAACTTTCTCATTTCTAATCAAATTCCTTGCCACGGGAGCACGTTCTAATTAGAGCCATCCGCTCCTAGAAGGGCTTTTTATCCCATACAGTGTGTGGTGAAACATTCTAATCCATTTTAAGTGTGTAATATTTTTTTCTGCACTCAAAATCTAGGCAGTGAGCAGCTGAGTGTCACTGAAGATTTTTCTTATACAGTGAGGGCAAGGAAAGTTAAAATCAGTGATGAGTGAGTGGAAAGAAAAGATCTAGAAAGATCCAGAAAATACTCACCTAGGACATGCAGTGAACAAAATGAATGGCTATCTCTTCATTGCCTATTTAACTGAAACAGTCAGCCATAGAAAATCTATTTTATCCTATTTATTCAAAGGTGTTCCATCTTTCCTATCATCAAAAGTCACAGATTAATGCCCCTGTATATGTACTTTCTTATCGATTTATACCAAAAAGTACTTGTTTTTATAAAGGTATGAAGCCTGTACAAATCAAACTACCAACAGACAGAAGCCTCTGGCCTTGTTTTCTAATGTTAGGAAGAATTATAAAGTCATCCCTAGATATCTTATTATTTGTTCGTTTGTTTGTGTATGAGTGCTTTGTCTATTTGGTTTTGCACCATGTGTGTGTAAAGAGGACATAAAAGGGTGTTGAGTGCCCTGGGACTGGAGTTACAGATGCTTGTGAGCTGCTTTGTGGGTGCTGGGAGAGGAGCCAGTGTTCTTAACTATTGATCCATCTCTCTAGCACCTTGTCAAGATTTTAAGGTTGATTTTTTTGTCCTGTGTCTTCTTATAAAAGAATAATTTACCTAACATTCTACCTTCGATCCTACTGCAAATATTGTGTTTATGTAAAGGTAGTGTATTAGTTCTGTCATGCCCTGTGTATCATTACATAAGTTATAAGAAGTGAACAATCCAAGACCCTTCCTTTGTGAACAGTCACTTGGACTGCCAGGGTGTAGAACCATTCAACAATCTTCAGCACTTTGTGAGAATGGTGGATACATAGTCACAGATAAGCAGGAAAAGCTCTGGGTAGACAGCAGTGCTGTGAAAGAAGAAATGGAGCGCTGCTCTTCAGATTTGCATAATTAGAAATTATTGTAAAGGAAAATGTAAAACAAACATTTAAATGTCAGTGAACAGCTCCTGGGAGACAACTGCATACCGACAGGAGGCAGTTGACCACCTGCTGTTGAGGGTCTGAGTTTCCAGAGCATCCAAAATCTTCCTCTTGAAGCCATGATTATGCAGAGCCTTCTGATGCACTCCTCCTGAGCTTTCTGTCTGTCTCAGCTCTCCCCTGCTGATTTTACCCTTGTCTTTTTCTCTCCACCTTGTCTTCTCCACACCTTTTGCTTCAGCTCCACTTTTTCAGACTTCTGTGATAGGGTGAAAGGGCCGACTGACACAGACAAATACTGTGTGTATGAAAGACAAAGGCATGCATTCAACTGCTTCGGAGGAAGTAATTTTTAAAAAGTCCGTGCCATTACCATGCACACGCATGCACACACATTCATGCACAGGCACATAATTCTCAGTAAGATGTGCATGGGCAGTTTCTAATTTCAAAGTGAATAAACCTGTATGTACAAAGACCTCTCTGCACACAAACACACACGACAGAGTTTATTTCTGGAAAGCAACCTGATACAATGCCAACCACAGGATTTTATGTCTTGTACAATTTTTCCTTGTTAAATGTACACCTCAGATTAGATTCTGGTGAGGAGGAAAAACAATCCCAGGGGCAGAACAATAGCTTGGTAGCTATAGATGATGTCGCTGAAGTGTCTCAACTATGGTAGGCTCTCGTGTGTGGGCTAACTACAAACATCATGTGGGAAGAGAAATGCTCTTTGTGGCTCTCAAGGACACAAGTCACTCATTTTTGATGCATGTCTGTCTTGTAAGCAAACCTCAGAATTTCCGTGTTGTCACAGAGGGTGACTATATGAAGTGTCGAGACCCAGCAATATGAGGAGAGGTGCCCATACATGTTGTCATCAACTCTGATCAGTGATTATAACTTAGTAACAGCTTTCAGCCTTATTTCATCCTTTCTATTACAAGACTGCACAGGGAGAGATTTCACCTGGGAGTAGTCAACTCTGAGTGCCTTTCCAGTCAGCAGGGCACACAGGGGAAGAGCCATAAATAATGCATGCAATGAGGCTTCGGAATTAATGGTCACATTATCCGTAGTTTACCAAAGGTCTGTTTATGTTTGTTCACAACTGGATGCCTGTTAAACATAGGCATCTGTGTAAATAGTCACCAAGGTTGGGCTTTCTACAGCTCCTACTAATTATGACGCTGTACAGTCATTAAAACCCAGAGACTGCTGTATGAGTTGCACACAGGGCACATGTAGACTGCAAAGACAATACAATTAGGACATATCTCATGTATTTAAAACTAATGCAGGTTCTATCCTTTTTATATCAATTGCCTTGATGGGCTAATGTGGTTTACAGTTCTATGCTAGTGTCTGGGGCCTCACCAAGGCTTGGTAGCTTCATCACAGACACAGGCCAGTAGCGGGTAGCTATTTTTCGTGGGGATCTAGAAAATCATTGTTATATTCTTACAGAAGCCGGATCATCAGAGTATTGGAGATGGCAGAAAGTCACAATTCCTCAATGAAATTGGTTTTTAAGAGACTCCATCTTCTTTAGATTTAGCAAATTCAATCAATGAACTTCCCATCTCACTTCACAGGAACTCTTGGTCATCTCTGTACCAAGAAAAGAGTTATCATACCTGTGTTCTGGGACGATTGCTGCCTTTATTATATACCTATGGCAGTCACTCCTTATCACTGGCTTTGTGTTCTTCTTTACTGGTTGGACACATTTTACCTCAGAAAGTCCAATCATATGACAAGGGCTACAGCTACAACAATCGTTTCTGTATACTTCAGAATGGTCCATGTGTTAGAGGATTGTCTTCCAGTGTCAGGACCTGGTAAAGGTCTTTAGCCCTCAGGAAGTGCTATCATTTGAAGGGATTACAGTAGTCCCATTAGTTTCCATGAGAATTTAGTTATAAGTGGCCCTTCCCCCAAGTCTATGGCTTCCTATCTCTCCATGTCTGCTTTCTTTTTGTCCCCTACTATCAGCATGATTTGGCAATGATGATCTTCAACAGAGGTGGTACTTTTTAAAAAGTGGAACTTCCTTATGACCTCCTTTCTTTATAAGTTATTGAGCTTTGGGGCATTTTGTTATATCAATAGAAAAATGGTTAATGCATCTAATTATACCAAACAAACTACATCTGTTTGGCCTTACATAAATTATCAGTTGTGAACAAAAAAAAAATGCTAGCTTTGTACAATATAAATAGCACTGTATAATATAAATGAGATTTTTTTTTCCTTTACCAGCTTGTTGGGGTAGGATCTCGGCTAATAAAAATTCTATTATTTGGTTAGGTAAAAACCCATAGTCTTGAAACAATGAATTAATAAAATATGCATAGAAATGGGATTCTTGCAAAGTGGTTTCAGCTGGAAGCATCCTGACTGCATGAAAAGATAGGATTTTGAAGGGGGCCAAAGAAATTTCATAAAACGCAGGAAGTTTGATAAGGAATAAGTGACTTAAAGCCAAAAATAAAGGGACAAAAACAATGGCTTTCTATATTGAATCATTTAATATATTTGTAAGAAATTCATACTTAAATATTAAATCGCCTCATTCAGTATGAGAGAAGGTTTTCCACAAAGCAGGAAGCAAAATATGTGTGCTTTGATCTTAAAGTCTTTCGAGTATTTCAATATTTTATTACATAGTGGCAGAGTTTAAAAGAAAGGAAGAAAATGGCATGGTGGCTCATGCCATAATATCAGGACTCAGTGGCTAAAGAAAAGCGACTAACAGGAGTTCGAGACCAACTTTGTTACCTAATGAGTTTGTAACAAGCCTGGATTGCAGCGTAAGACCCTATTTCAAAAACAAACCAAGAGGGAGGCAGATTTCTGAGTTCAAGGCCAGCCTAGTCTACAAAGTAAGCTCCAGGATAGCTAGGGCTATACAGAGAAACCCTATCTCAAAAAAACCAAAAAAAAAAAAAAAAAGAATGTCAAAAACAAACCAAAAAAGGTAGAGGTGGGGTGGGGTGGGGTTGTTAACATGACAGCTGTACACATTGATTCCTATTGAGAGTCAGTTTTCAAACACGTTTTAATTTTGTTTTTATATTTTATTACTATTGCGTATGTGTGACGTATATGCTGATACATGTGTGTATAGATGGAAGTCAGAGCATACCTTTGTGGAATCAGTTCACTTCTCTTTCCCACCATTAATACGGGTCCTGTTGAGTTTAGGGGTCAGACTTATATCATTAGGTGGCCAGCACCTTTTCCTGCTAAGCCATCCCTGTAGTCCACTGAGAACAATCTTTACACTTTATCTCAGTTTGTTCTTAGAGAATGACTATTTCTTAAACCATAATTATATTTTGGTGCACTTTATAAAAGATATAACAATACTGTCACATGCAAATGGAGGTAGACTTTATATTTAAGATATAAATTAGACGACATGAAAACAACTGCTTATTTGATTGAAATGGCACTCGTGATTATTTGGTGTTTCACCAGCAGGAATCATGTTTGTGTTACTTTCTTTCATGTATCTCTCTTCTCTTCCAAGAGGCTCTGTACCAGGTACTCCATCAACACTGAGTGAGGAGATAAATAAATATTATTGCAATAGCTTCCCATAAGACGAGAAACTAAGTGATGGAATGCAAATTACTCAAAATGTGGAAAGAAAATAAATACCGCTTTCATTACTGTGCTTCCAGCCCAGGAAGTCCCATGAAACGGTTGGAGGGAAAGGGAATTTTTGTGTTTTAAAAGTCTATAGTTTGAAGACCTTACTTCTGTTTCTGGCTGGCTACATTTGTATGGCCAAACATTAGATATGAGACAGTGGGTGCATGGGATAGATTCAGTGTTTGGGTTTAAATCTTAGGCTCAAACTTGATGTCATAATTTAGGAAGTAGTCCTAACTTTTGCAGGTTCATGTATTAACAGGGGGGAAAAAATCTTCAAATTTGGTCCTGCCTTAGGAGATCTAATCTCATTTTCCATTTGATTAGCTGAGGAAGTATTTAATTAAGCACTTATTAAATTCAGACATCAGTTAGAAGCTCAAATTCAAACAAATGTTATTAGTATTCATTACTGTTCTATGAGAAAATAATAGGCAGAATAGACAAATATCAAAGTTAATAGCAGGACAATATAATGTATATAAATACGGATGAGTCAATAAAAAGTATTGTAAGATTTTACAGATACAAGGATCGCTACAGCC
The DNA here is from genome assembly GCA_902729485.2 of Mus minutoides. Lineage (NCBI taxonomy): Eukaryota > Metazoa > Chordata > Mammalia > Rodentia > Muridae > Mus > Mus minutoides. The sequence goes on along the minus strand of LR749741.1, from coordinate 1,592,710 downwards.
AGGCATGGTGGTGCACGCCTTTAATCCCAGCCCTCAGGAGGCAGAGGCAGGTGGATTTCTGAGTTCAAGGCCAGCCTGGTCTACAAAGTGAGTTCCAGGACAGCCAGGGCTATACAGAGAAAACTCTGTCTTGAAAAAAACAAACAAACAAACAAACAAAAAAAAAAAAAAAAAAAAAAAAAAAAAAAAAAAAAAAAAAAAAAAAAAAAAAAAAAAAAAAAAAAAAAAAAAAAGAATCACTACAATTTTTACAATCTTCCTTGAGTGCACAGAAAAAAAAATATGCAGCTTCAAAGAAAGATGTGAATTACCATGACAAAGAAGAGATCATATTTATAATGGTAGGAGGAATACATTTGAAAATGAGGAGAAACACTGAGTCGGACATGTCCAAGCCATATCTAATGAAAAGCATAGATGAGCCTCTCTGAAGGAGACTATTTCTATGGGGTGGGGAAGGTGATAGGGAAATTACAGTTATCGTCAGCAGGTAGAGAGCCTTAAGTGACAGTCCAGGCTTTTAAGACAATTCTGAGAGTGGTGGTTGATGATGTGATGGAAAGTCATTTGAGGACCATTTATCTGATGTGTTCTCGTGTGTCAGATGCATTTAAGATGGGGCATACTAGGGTCAGGAAGCCCATTAAGGAGCTCTTAGGATAAACCAAGCATAGGACACTAAGGTGTACCACCACAGAGGTACCCACAGGACTGGAAAAAATGGTGTGAGAAGGAATATTATTTGCTTCAAAGGAGAAATCAGTTGCACCTTTTGGTTGGCATGACTTGAGGAAATGCCCTAAAAGTCGTTTCAAAAGTGTTCACAAGTAAAGGAAGGGAAATAGGTTTACATGGAAGCAAGCAATATCTAAAATGCCATCTACACAAAGACTACTCCTGCATGCTTTTTTGGTGGGTGGTTCAGTCTCTGTGAGCCTCCATGGGCCCAAGTTAGTTGACTCTGTAGGTCGTCTTGTGGTGTCCTTGACCCTCTCCAGCTGGCTCAGTTCTATCTCCCACTCTTCCACAAGACTCCCTGAGCTCCGTTTGATGTTTGGCTGTGGGTCTCTGCATCTATTTCCATCTGCTTCTGGATAGGGCCTCTCAGGAGATAGTGCTTGTCTGCATGCATAACAGAGTATCAGTAATAGTGTCCAGGGTTGACTCTCTCCCATAGGATATGTCTCATGTGTTGGGTCAGTCTTTGGTTAGCTGTCTGCTCATTTTCTGCTCCTTCTTAGTCCCTGCACATGTTCAAATTTGGGGTTGAAGGCTTTGTGAGTGGGCTGATGTCTCCCTCTTTCCGCTGGAAGTCCTGCCTGGCTTCAGGAGGTGGCCACTTCAGTCTCTTTATCCCTCACTGGTAGGAATCTCAGCTAGGGTCACCCCCATAATGCCTGTAGTCTCTGCTATCCCAGGTCTCCAGTCCCTGAGATGCCCCCATTTCCATACTCAATCCCAGTCCTCTCCAATGCCATCTCCCCCAACACCTGATTGTCACCTCCACACCCCTCATCACCCCTCTCCCACACAGTTCCTTCTCTCCATACACCTCTGATGATTGTTTTTGTTTTCTGAGTGATATTTGCACATCCTCTCTTGGAGCCTCCTTATTACCCAGTTGTGGGGGTTTGGGGGGGCGCTGTTCTGTGGATTGTAGCATGGTTATCCTTCATTTTATGGCTAACGTCCACTTATAAATGAGTATATAGTATGCATGACTTTCTGGATCTCGATTACCTCACTCAGGATGATATTCTCAAGCTTGGTCTTCATGTGGGTCTCCTAACAATTGTAGTAGGGGCTGTCCCTGACTCTGCTGCCTACCTTTGGATCCCCCTTCCTCTGTCCTCCTGATTGGGCCTCACTCAGAGGGGAGGTGCTTAGTCCTGCTGGGACTAGATGTCCCAAGGTGGGGTGGTACCCAAGGGACCTTCCCTTCAAGGAGGGGAAAGAGTAATGGAAGGAGGGTAGGGATAGGACTGGGAAGAAAGGAAGGAGGGGGCTGCAATTGGGATATAATGTGAATAAAAATAAATAAATTATGGAGGAAAAATGTCTACTCCTGTGCCTAAATCAAACACACCCTTTCTCTTCTGTGTCTAGCTACTTATATCTTCTAGTTCAAATTCTGAGACTTCTTGAAAAACTAAGTGTTAGGTTATTGGGCTCCAGGAATACTGACTTCCACATGAATCAAGTATTTCAGTGCATCTTCTCCAATACTATGTTAATTCTTTCTTTGCATAAATCTCTTTCCTAATTAAATTTTACAAAGTCAATATTGACTGGCATAAGGGCAAATTAAGGGTTAAAAATCTAAATAAACCTTTTGTTTTCATGGGGCCCATGAGATTTTTTTATATTGAAAAGATCCATGATAAAGTAGCCTGTTGCTACGAAATCTTCAAAAGCTTTGATCATGTGTTAGGGAATTTGAAGCTGAATGCACTGATGGTGAACTATCATGTCAAAAATAAAGCGAGGAGCTCTGGGAAGCCAGGCAAATGTGCACCACTACTAAATGCATAAATAAAATCTCTATTCTAAAAGCCACAATGCAGCTAAACAGTACCTCACTGCACAGAGAAACAATTCAATGGCATCTTTGTGCTACTGAGAATACTGGACAAAGTCACTTTCTGCTTTCAATTTTTGCTCTCTGGCCCTATGTAGAAAGTTGCCAAAGAAATTGCTTTGTGCTCAGCAAAAAATCTAAACCTGTTCATTCCAGTGAGTGGAGCCACTGAGGGTCAGAGGGAGAAAAAAAGCACCTGCTATGTCACATTTTTGTAGATCAGGGATTTCTTCTGGGCTCAGCACTTATGTATTAGCTTCTTTCTGTGGGTGTATTTAAGTTTCTAAACAACCTACTCTTTATTAACTCACACTTGGTAAATAGTCACTGATGGAGAGTCATTTGGGTTCAGATTATACCAGCAAGGTATTTGAAAGAGAGATGCTTTTAATATATATATTTACATGCAGATAAATTAACTTAAAATCCTAAAATAGCAACCAATATGTAACTTTGATATTGAATTTTGTAAAGATAAAAAAAAAAACCAACCCTCCTACATCTCAAGAAGAAACAGAAACAATCTATAAAACATGCAACTCAGCAAACCAGAATATTATGGAAATTTCATTGTGTGGACTTCAACATAAAAACAGAAATACAGTCAACCATGAGAATAGCTCAAAAGAACAATAAACAAGATCTAAAGTCTCAGGACATATTTTAAACCACCAGGATAAAATTACTCTGAAAATTTCTATTGTAAATATAAAACTACAAATTCCATCAAATTATGAAATTTAGATAATAAGGATGGGGCTATCCCATGGCAATGTTTTAAAACTGCCTTTGTTCGTTAACATAATGACAAATATGCATTTTTTTCAATGAGAAACCCTGAGACAGTTGGTGTCCTCCCTGTGTTGGCTGGCACCGGATTGCCCAGCTTTTCTCTCTCTGTGGCCTATTGTCCATTCATAGTTCTCTGTACTTAATAACTCAGTGGAAACCACTGAAAACCAGAGAGTGAGAGAAATTAATGTTAAGTCAATTACATGAACTTTTAAGGACCATTCATTCAATAGGCTCCTTTATGGGAAACTATGGGAGCTGCTATGGGCTTTCTATTAGATTAGGTCAATTTCATCACGTTGTGTTCAACATCTGTTACTGCACTGACACCATAATTGATGCCAAATTGACCAATAAAGCAAGTTTTTTATATATGCTCCCACATTCTCTGAAATCTTCCATTTACTCCCAGGTTTAGATCATCTCCGTCAGGTGTAACCGCTGAAACGTTTAAATGCCAGGTACCTAGTGTGCTACGACAGGCACTTTTAATATTCCACACTAAACTTGGAAATCTTTCATTTTTTCATATTGGAAGAATTTTAATTTAAAAAGAAACACTGGGATGTCAAAGTACTGTATGCTGATATCAAATTCTCCTTTTGTCTTTAAATGAATTCATGATATTTGTAACAAACGCAAGTTTGAATTGAAAACTTAGGTTCTCTCCTCAGTACACTGCGGTAACTGATATTAGCCCTCAGCAATTAACACTTTAAATCATCCAAATCAGAAAGGGATCTTGGTTGGTTCTGCCTGTGTCTGGAGCCAGTGCTGTGCTCTGGAAGGCTGGTTGGTCAGAAGTCATAGGTGAGCAAGAAGAGCAAGAAGGCTGCATAATTTCCATACTCTGTGATGTCCCTTGGATTACAAAGCATAAACATCCAAGATGTTAAGGAAAATGGTGTTTCCATTTTTCTTTTAGTTGATATATATTAATATATACAATATTATACACATGTATAAATATACATATATTGTATATGTATCTATATATTATTCGTTAGTGTAACAAGCCATTGAGTTTCAGAGAAACTGTCCCTAATTAAAATACAGCTCCCCAGGGTCAGGCCCTTCCCTATCAGTCTTGTGAGGAATATATAATTTTAAATGTCCTTGAGAAGTTTAGTGTAAAACCCTATGGTGAAGTATTATGTAAAACAAATTCCTCCTAATAAATTCCCTGATTAGCTGTAGTTTTTATGCAAAGCAGAATCTCACGGTTGACACTAGAAAGGGAAATATACTTTAGAGAAGCATGCTTTTTAGGAAAATACAGATATACAACCATTCAAAATACTGTTGGTAATAATTCTTCAAAAATGGCAATTTATGCCATTTTATAACATCACCAGAGGTTAAGCTATTAAATTTCCCAAAAAAAAAAAAAAAAAAAAAAAAAAAAGGCCCTTTCTATTTAGCCTAGATATACGTAGCTTGTGATCCCAGATAGGTTGATGTGTGTTTTATAAACATCCTACATCTTTAATTGTTCCATGGTTTATTATCACCTCAGCTTGATAAGTGGAGAAAGTATACATCTCTGCCCTAAGGTCAACAAATAAGCCAGTACTCCCTTATACAACTGTGACTCTGACTCAAGGACCGTACTTACATGGATGTCTCCAGAGTACACTGCCCTCATCACAGAATAGATGACTAATTGACAAGTTCCCATTGTGCTTAAAAATTCAATATATGAAGAGTGGCTTTTGGAACTTTTAGGGGGTTACATTTAATCTATAGGTTGCTTTTGGTAGGATGGACATTTTCACTAAATTAACTGTTCCATACTATTGACATAGGAAGTTAGGAGGTGCTTCCTTCATTTAGTATCTTTCTGTCTTCAAGTCTTCAGTGTCTTAAAGTTTTCATTGTAGTATTGTTTCATTTCCTTGGTTAGCTTTATTCTCTCTCTCTCTCTCTCTCTCTCTCTCTCTGTGTGTGTGTGTGTGTGTGTGTGTGTGTGTGTGTGTCTGTATCTGTGTCTGTGTCTGTGTCTCTGTGTATAATACTGTAGGCTTTTGTATCTATGCAAATGAAAACAAACTCTGCTAGTATTCAATTCTGGTCATTTTAAAAACTCAAAAAGAAATGTATACTTTCTGGTAGTCACCTGTGTGGCCAGTTCCCGCAGATGGCTATCCAGTGTTCTATCTATATAGATTAGTTTACTTTGTATCTCAAAAGCAATATAGAGAGGTAATTTCTTTACTAGGTGACTGAAATATTCAATTCTAATTTCTTTGTTTATTTTTAAAAAACAGATAAATAATAGAAAGAAAATGAGGGCAAAGGAAAAAAACTGCAGATTTAAGTCAAATATTATTTACCAAAAAAAGAAAAAAGACTAGCTTAGGGAAACTTAAAATAATTTTTAATTTCTAAGCTTAGTTTCCTGAAATTCGTTTTTTCAATTATTTTCTTCTTGTCACCAAAGAAATTTTCCTGAAAGAAATACATTATTTTCTCACTAGAAGCACATTAAGTTAATTATGTTTTATAGCAAAAGCAAATAATGCTAAACATAGCTCACATATTAAAAAAAAGTTAAGAATTAAATAAAATGCTTCTCAGGAAAACACCCAACTATTAGTTATTTTAGCATAATTGCTCAATGTCTGACAGAGAATCAAATGCACATCTATTCTTAAAGTGAAGAATGGAAATCAAAGGTTACTTAAACTGTCTCTTCTTAAAAGAAAAACTTTACTCTCTTTGTGATGGGAAAATAATGTAGCATTAAAACAAAAGTATCCTTACTAAAAAGTTGTTTTGTTCAGGAGCTGTGTTGGTAAAACTGTGTTTTAAACACCTTCTGGATCTATGTTAATGTAGGGCACAGAATTTTTTAACAGTTTGAGGGGCAGTGAGAGGTGTTTGTCTTAGTGTATTAGCAGGGGATGTTTAAGACAGTGTGTTGTACAGGGAAAGGGAAGGAACTGCAACCTTTCGGTGAGGCAAATCCCAAGCCATCTAATAAAACTGATGAAGGGAAAAAGAAAATTCTAGAATGTCCCACAACTTCTTGCTTGAGTGAATGGACATGAAAATAAAGTTTACCATTATAGGAGATGGGGAATGACATAGATACCTGACTAGAAAAGATAACCAGAGTCAGGCAGCTTCCCAGGTAGTTGTTTACTTCTACAGAAAGAGAAAAACATATTTGGAAATGATCAGCATAAACATTTTTAATCATGAGAGTTCTATTCAAGTATTTAAAGAAAACTGCAGGTAATATAAGGCTTAACAGTCAAAGGAATTCACAGATTATGGCGTCTCTTTCTAACCCATTAATAAATACAATTATAATTTTCTAACTTAGAGTGAAAATACAAAAGAAAGAGAAATAGGGATGCCCCTCCCCGCATAGCGACATAGGACACTAAAGAACTCAAGTTTACAATAATGGTGCTCTTCAGTAGCAGTAAGCGGAGCAAAGCAAGCCAAACCGCTAGCTGCAGAGTGAACCACTGAACTGTGTGTAGGTAGCAGGAAAAGAAGCCCTACATATCTTAGCAGAACTCCAGCAGCGATGCGGCTGAGTTACTAGCAAGCTTCTGAACTGGAAGAATGTATTTGATCAGCGTATAGATGACATCTGAAGTCGTTAAGTCAGGATGAGATCACTATTTTTTTTAACCTTTATGCATGTAATTTTATTTTATTTTTCTTGCGTATTTTCCTTATTTACACTTCAAATGTTTTCCCCTTTCCAGGTCTCCCCTTCGGAAATCCCCTATCCCATTCCACCTCCCCCTGCCTCTATGATGATGCTCCCCCATGGACCCACTCACATACTCCCGCACTGGCATTCCCCTACAATGGAGCATCGAACACACTCAGGCCCGAGGGCCTCTCCTCCCACTGATTCCAATAAGGGCCTCCTTGTCACATACGTGGCCAGCACCATGGGTTCCTCCATGTGTATTCTTTGGTTGGTGGTCCAGTCCCCGGGAGCTCTGGGGGGGGGTCTGGCCTGTTGAAACTGTTGCTCCCTCCATGGGGCTGCAAACCCCCTTAGTTCCTTAAGAGAATGAACATGCTAGAACTGTTGCTTTGTGCTTGCCCACTCGGAGCAGATGTCAACAGTAAAGGCAAGGTGAAGAGACGTCAGAAATAGGTAGTCCTGTAGAGTTATCACAATAGAAATGTCAATGAGAGCTTTATAGTAGTGGGTTTGTACAGGTGTAGGTGCCAGAAACACAAAGAAGCCAAAGTGGGTTCAGATCAAAGACTGCCAAAGTCACATGACTATCAAGTACCCCTCATGACCTTAGGCTGCATTTGGCAGAGCTACCAAAGTCTAAAGATAGACTATTTATTAAACGGTAGTATGATACTGATTAATATTTTGACTGAAATTTATTATGATTATAAAATAAAATAATTTGCTCTTAGTAAGTGCACACTGGTGTGTTTATAAATGAGAGACATCAAGTATCCAATTTACTCTGAAGTCAATCAGGAAAATAAAGTGTGTGTGGGTGTAATATATAGATAATAGGTGATAGATTGATAGATAGATAGATAGATAGATAGATAGATAGTAGATGAATGACATATGATAGACTCATAGATCTATGATATATAATAGACAGACCAGATGGACAGATAATAGCTGAAAGGAAGGAGAAAAAGAAGGAAAGAGGGAAGGAAAGAAGGAAGGAAGGAAGGAAGGAAGGAAGGAAGGAAGGAAGGAAGGAAGGAAGGATGAATTTCTTAACTATCTGGAGAAAAATGTAAACACAGTGAGCCTAGATAAGATAGGAATTTTTTGTGTAAGTCTTAACTCTTTTTCATGGTATAATATAGAAGCAAAAAAAAGAAAATACTGAAAGAAAGGGGGAATTAAAAAGCAGGAGAGCAAGAGAACAATTGAAAAATGGAAATCATGCACACTTTAGAGAGAAAGAAATACAGACACAGAGAGACAGACACAGAGAGACTCACAGAGAGAGAGACAGAGAGAGAGAGAGAGACAGACAGAGACAGAGACAGAGACAGAGAGAGATACTGACTTCTGGAGTGCAGAATCTGGACTAATAAATATTCCTGATTTGTTCTTCCATATCTACAGTTTTGTTTCATTTTCTTCTCACATAATAAGTCATTTCTCAGCAAACATTTAGATAAAGTATCACACGCTCAGAGAAAGAAATTCTAAATTGCTATAAAAATCAATGCCGTATTAAAGGAGAGATGGAAGTAAGAATGCACTTTACAATATTTTGATTTAATCCCAGAAGCAGTGTCCACAAGGGAGAATGCAGGTTGGAATTTGCGGACACATTTTCTTCCATACCTGGGAAAGGGTACTGCTGCTTCTCCGTGGGACTTAGTCAAGTTTGTTGAGAGGGCGGAAAGTGTGTAGCTGACTTGACTTCTCTCTCAAATACACTGAATGTAAAATAACTTCAATTTTTTTCTTTTGATCTATTAAAGACACTCTATTTCTTTTATGTTTAATTATGATATAAAATGTAGTCCTTATAAAGCATTTGCAGTAGAGATAATTCTTTAGACATGAAGTACAACTCAGTGAAAATGACCCCAAAATGTTTGACTTCAGCTATATTTCATGGTTAAAGTATTAGTGGCACAATTAATGAATTATTCTCCACAAATGAGTTGTAGAACCTCTAATATTTTCATCTACCATCTGTAATATTTTGTGTTTGTGCTGACTGGTTTTATGGCAATGTGACACAAGCTAGAAGCATCAAGAGGAAGGGACCTCCATTGAGGAAATGACTGCCTAAGATCCAGCTGTAAGGCATTTACTTAATTAGTGAACCTTGAGGAGAGCCCAGCCCATTGTGGTTGGTGCCACCCCTGGTCTAGTGGTCCTGTGTTTGATAAGAAAGCAGGCTGAGCAAGGCATGGAGAGCAAGGCAGTAAGCAACACCCCTCCATAGGCTCTGCATCAGCTCCAGCTTCCAGGTTACTGCCCTGTTTGAGTTCCTGTCTTGACTTTTTGCATTAATGGACAATGATCTGGAAGTGTAAACCAAATGAACCATTTTCTCCCCAACTTCCTTTTTGATCTGAGTATTTCATTGCAGCAATAGAAACCCTAAGATTGGTCCTATACTGAAATTCTACAACAGCCCATATTTAAGTTCCAAATCGATGTGACAAAGAGTCACTCTTTAGCTTTAAAAGTATGTTTATTTCAGCTGTTCATTTAACCCTGGACAGCATTAGCAATGAGGAAGCAGAACTGGTATTGCATGCTTTTATATTTACATTACATGTATAGGGGGCACAGAGAAGTTGGCTCAGTAAGAGTGCTAGCCAAGCAAGCTTGAGAACCTGTATTCAAATCTCTAGCACCCACATTAAAAAGCCAGACATGGATCCAGGTGTATTTAATACCAGCCCTCCTGGGCTTGCAGACAGTAGGACTTGTAAGGCTTGTGGACCATCAGCCTAGCTCTAAGTTCAATGAGAGACACTATCTCAAAGGAATACGGCAAAGAGTGACAGAGCAGGTCAACTGACATTCTCAGCCATCCACTCATGTGTGAGCATTTGCATGTGTGCATACACACACACACACACACACACACACACACACACACACACGTTTTTATTTTTAAAAATTGCATACTGGTAAAATTTGGTTTGAAGGCAGAGTGTTAAGTTAAAGATATATGTTAATAAATCACACAAAAATAATATTGCTAAAAAGCAAAGAGGAAAAAATTACAAATCAGGATAGTGAATGATAAACCAGGTGAAGAGTATTTCAGTAATTAAGAGTACATATACTGCTCTTATAAAGAACCATCTCCAACACTCATGCCAGGTTGTTCATGACTGCTTGTAACTCCAGTTGTAGGGGATTTGGTACCCTCTTCTGGTATCTGAAAGCACCTCACACTCACATGCACATCCCCAAGGGCTGGAATCTAGTAAATTTACCTAGATGCATCAGAGAATTAAGGTGATGGGGAAGCATTCCTCCGCCCAAGCTGGAGAGGCATCCTAACACACGGTATCAGTATGGGAAGACCTAAATTATAAGTCACAAACACAGAGGCTCAAATAACCCAACTCAAAGGAGAAATTATAAGGGAAATTAGAAAATATGTTGATCAAATATAATAATGCAAACATACTACAATATGTGCAATATAAGTAACATTGTGCTTAAAAGGGAAATTTATTTCTATGTGATTCTGTGTATTATAAAAGCATAATATATAATATATAATTATTAATAAGCTACCAGTTACTATTAATGAGATAGCATTTACTAATTACTATATTAATGAGATGGCATTTACTAATTGCTATTAATGAGATACCTTTTGAACCTTCTGTTATTGGTAGAAAACTTGCATAGCAGAATCTAGCTGTGGAAGGCAGATGAGCTGTTTTGCTACTGAAGAACAATGGTATTTTACTAGAGAAAAGGAAACATGGAAAAGGCCTAGAAGACAGTGGTAAATGAACTTTCCTCCATAGATTAACTATAATCACAGCTTGACAGAAGGACAAGAATTACAAGGAAGGGTAACTGGGGCATAGACTATCAAGCTGTGCTGGTATCAGACTGCAAAGGCCTATGTGACCTACTGACTTAGTGTCATGGAGACCATGACCAAGGCAACTCTTATAAAAGACAACATTGGGACTGGCTTACAGGTTCAGAGGTTCAGTCCATTATCATTAATGCAGGAGCATGGCAGCATCCCTGCATGTATGACTTAGGAGAAGGTGAGAGTTCTACATCTTGGTCCAAAGGCAAACAGAAGATTGCTCACAGGTGGCTACAAAGAGGGTCTCAAAGGCCATCACCCAAGTGACACACTTCCTCCAACAAAGCCACACCTACTCCAACAAGTCAATATCTAATAGTGCCACTCCCTGGGCCAAGCATATTCAAACCACCACACCTACTTTTACATACAAGAAGCCTGGGTCAGGATTTGGAAGCAGAAGGGGGATATTTGGGAGCAAGAAGGATATCACCAAAAGCAGGGAGGAGAAAGGACTGTGAGGATAAATAAAAACAAATGTGTGTGTGTATGTGTCTTAGTCAGGGTTTCTATTCCTGCACAAACATCATGACCAAGAAGCAAGTTGGGGAGGAAAGGGTTTATTTGGCTTACACTTCCATACAGCTGTTCATCACCAAAGGAAGTCAGGACTGGAACTCAAGCAGGAGCTGATGCAGAAGCCATGGAGGGATGTTCTTTACTGGCTTGCTTCCCCTGGCTTGCTCAGCCTGCTCTCTTATAGAACCCAAGACTGCCAGCCCAGAGATGGTCCCACCCACAAGGAGCCCTTGATCACTAATTGAGAAAATGCCTCACAGCTAGATCTCATGGAGGCATTTCCTCAACTGAAGCTCCTTTCTCTGTGATAACTCCAGCTGTGTCAAGTTGACACAAACCTAGCCAGTACAGTATGTGTGTGTGTGCACACTCATGTGACAATAAATCACTTTGTTTTATAATAATAACCAAAACAAATTAATAGAAATAGAAGTAAAATAGAGAAACAGCCATCCATTGGACGGAGCACAGGGTCTCCAATGAAGGAGCTAGAGAAAGTACCCAAGGAGCTGAAGGGTTTTGCAACCCCATAGGAGGAACAACAATATGAACTAACCAGTACCTCCAGAGTTGCCTGGGACTAAACCATCAAACAAAGAAAACAAATGGTGGGACCCATGGCTCTAGCCACATATGTAGCAGATGATGGCCTAGTTGGTCATCAATGGCAAGAGAGGCCCTTGGTCCTGTGAAGGTTCTATGTCCCAGTGTAGTTGAATGCCAGGGCCAGGAAGTGGGAGTTGGTGGGTTGGGGAGCAGGGGGGGAGGTGATAGGGGGTTTTTGGAGGGGAAACCAGGAAAGGGGATACCATTTGAAATGTAAATTTAAAAATCTAATGAAAAAAGAATAAATAATAAAAGAAAAAATAGAGAAAAAGATGAGGATATAATCAAACAAACAAGAAGACAAAAAGACAAAAAAAAAAAAAAAAACTCCATCAATGAAATCTATTAACATACTCAACAACAAAAATGTGGAGACACACGCAGCCATGGTGAGTGCCAAATATTCCAAAAGGGCAAGATATTTCCTGAACTACACAATGAACAGGGACTTCTCCATGTCTACTGGAGGTAACTGATGGACTGCATAGACAGCTCCTTCAATCTTCGTGGCCTTCAGAGATCCCATAGGCACCTCTTTAAAAAGCCCACCTACCTACCATGCAATGTGGAAAACAGCTCCTGTGAACCACATTACTGAAATATTGAATTTACAAATAAAGATGATCGAAAGTAACAACAAATACATGACCCCCCAGCAGTGTGTCTCATTTTGAGCAACAGTTTCACAACAGAAAAGAAAAGTAATTAAGTAGGTGCTAGCTGACCCTGGATCTGTGGGCCAAGGCCTCTCACTAGAGCTGAATGCTTCAGAATATTATTGGCATGTCTGTAATAACAAAATCCTTGTAGATGTTTTGTTTTTTTAAATAGAATTTACCACGGTCAGAAGTCATAAAGCCGTTTTGTTTTTCCTAATTCCTAATTAAGCTATAACAGCAGAAAGTAATGCCCAGGCTGTTTATGGGGTTCAGTTACCAAGCCAGAGGCTCTGATGAGCTATCCCACTTTTCCCTCAAGGCTAAAAATGTAATTATGAAAACGTCCTGAACTGAAAAACAGCAATGTCAGCTGTTTCCAGGGAAGATAAAGGATCGTGTAAAGGTATAGAGATTATAGCTAAGAGATGGAAAATTAAGGGGAAGCCAGCACTGTGAGGGCAGCAAGTTATAAACAAAACAAACAGTAAAACATTTCATTATAATAGGAATGTGGCTTTTGTTTTTCCTGAAAAGACAGCTCTAAATTATTAAACTCGTAGCTCTGATGAGTTCTCTTGGATGATTAAAGATAAGTAGGCACTGGGTGATTATTAAACTTTCAGTGATGTTCAGGAAGTAGCCCTAAATGAGCATCTGTCTATTGAGCCAATGGAGAGAGGCACTAGTGTATACTCCGTAACTAAGCACTCTCTTCACAGGGCTCTTTGCTGTTTCTGCCATTTGTTATTACTCATCCTGTATCTATCTCTAAGTCCTTTCTATAAGAGGAAGACATCTGCTCTTGTAAGATTCGGGAGAAGACAGAGATGCGAAATTAAGGAAAACAATATATGTAAGAGAACTGTATCTGGTGCACAGCCCTGCACAGAAGGCATTACTCCACAGTGCTGTACATTAGCAAAGCCTTTCAAAGTACTCCCCTCTTGACGATTCTCTCCCAATCATTGGCTGGAATGTATGCCTGGAACTTCTCAGAGAGATATTGGAGATTTCTCAGAAAGAAAGCTCCCATTCTCAAGGAACTCACAGCCTGGCCCATAGAGCAATGTGACCATCTATCCCATATGTACCCAAGTATAATACTTGGGAAACAGAACAGAGGAGGTTCACAAAAATACTCTCAAGTCTGAGCTTCAGAAATTGTAGAGGACTCCTGATCCCTAGACTCTGGACTTCTGCAATATTCCCTGAAAACTTAATATATAAATAAACTTCCCATCTGGACTATCATGATTCTTAGATAATGAAGCGGAAAGTTAGTGGACTTGGTTGGTTTCTTGGTTCTGGAGGAGAGAAATGAGTCTTTGAAACTCCATTCTGATTAAATAATCATTGTTGCATAGTTTAGAAAGTGTATAAGTTATAAGGAGGGGGACAGAGTGGGGGATATGATTAAGATGCATTGTATACATGTATAAAATTGTCAAAAACAACTAATAAAGTATCTTTGAAAGAAAATGAAATGTCTATGTGGCAGCAGTTTTTGCAGGCTCCAGAGTGGCTCACCACAGCATCTGGTATCTGCAGATGTGGTAATGGAATATGAGGCCTTACTGGAAATAACCACTCTTCATACCAGGCACATATTTGGTGGTTGGTGATGGGGTAGTCATTTTGACTTAGAGTCTCAAGTAGCTCAGGCTAGCCTCTGATTTACTGTATGTGCGAAGATAAGTTTAAATGCCAAATTCTTTTGCTTCTACCTCCCAATGCTGGGACAAAAGGTTTATTCTACCACAACCAGCTTCAGACACATTTTGAAAGACAAAATCATGACATACAAAAATTCACAAATGTCCAGCATACATTTAGAATTTTATGAAAAGGAAGTAAATCAACCCATTGTTTTACATTAGCATTGCTGAACACAGTGTCCAACCCAATGGCTGCTCCAAGAGAACCAATATCAAATTGCACATGGTACATTGAAGAAATTGGTATCTATACCACATTTAAGAAGAACACATCTCTGAATTGAGAATTTAAACCACATGCCAGGGATGATGGCTCTTGTCTGTGACCCTAACAACTGGGAATATCAGATAGGAGGCTCACCACAAATTCAAGGCCAGCTTGGGCTACAGAATAACACCTTGGACAGCCTGGGCTAAAAAGGGAGTATATTATTTTAGCAAATACTAGGTGACCCATGTGGGCATAGAAAATATATACCCTTTCCATACAAATGCATGTGCACATGTGCATATGTACATACAAACACAAAAACACACATGTGCCCGTGTGAGCATGCACTCATGTGAGCATGCGTGTGCATGCATACACACACACACCACCACCACCACCACCACCACCACCACCACCACCACCAGCAGTAGCAGCAGCATTGCCCACAGAGAGAGCAGCTGGGTGCCAGTGCTCTGCCCCTCAGGAAAAACACTGGGCATTTTTGAAGGATCTTGCAGAGCTGACCCAGCAAAACTCTCAGTTACTAGAGGGCAGGGAACTTTTCAGTATGGGAGTTTGATCAAAGTAAGTCTACCACAGAGACAGGGACTACATGCTCAAACCAAGCAAAACTCCAGAGAATAACCCTGAAGTCCAATAATAAAGAAAGGCTTCAAATGAACTGTGCACAGTTACTAGGTGGAATATTTTGTGGCCACTAAAAATAATAACCCAAATAATGTTTTAAGAGAAAATCTCATGATATAATGGAAAGTTTTTAAAATTAAAACTACAATTTTGATTATTTTATATAAAAATACATTTATTAAATACAGTTATATACAATGTTTATTTTCTAGATCTTATATTAACATAACTTGAATATGTACACTGTACATTTAGCATTGTTACTACACTAAAATTGTCATTGAATTTACTATATTCTATTCTAAAATATAAACACAGAAGGATATACTGAATATACCTACAGTTTTTAAAGTGTGTTTTAGTGAATTTTATTATATAATAAAAATGAGGGAGAAAGGACTAATTTGCTTGTTAAAGGTAAAAATGGAAATATATATTAACATCCGTTTCCTTCCATGCTTCTATAAAAAGGACCTAGAGTTTTGTTTCAGCTAACGAGGAGGATTAACAGCTAAAGACTACCCAAGATACAACTTACTAAACACATGAAACTCAAGAAGAATGAAGATCAACATGTGGACACTTCGCCCCTTCCTAGAATTAAGAACAAAGCACACATTGAAGGAGTTACAGAGATCAAGTGAGGAGCTGAATCTAAAGGATGGACCAACCAGCGACTCCTGCAGCCGGGGATCCATCCCATAATCAGCCACCAAACATAGACACTATTGCATATGCCAGCAAGATAGTGCTGAAAGGGCCCTGATATAGCTGTCTCGTGGGAGGCTATACCAGTGCCTGGCAAACACAGAAGTGGATGCTCTCAGTCAGCTATTAGATGGAACACAGGGTTCCCAAGGAAGGAGCTAGAGAAAGTACCCAAGGAGCTGAAGGGGTCTTCAACCCTATAGGTGAAAGAACAACATGAACTAACTAGTACCCCCAGAGCTCATGTCTCTAGTTGCATATATAGAAGAAGATGACCTAGTTGGCCATCACTGGGAAGAGAGGCCCCTTGTTCATGCAAACTTTATATGCCCCAGTACAGGGGGACGCCAGGGCCAATAGGGGGGAGTGGGTGGGGTGAGTAGGGGAGCAGGGTGGGGGATGGGGGAGAGTTTAGGGGATTTTCGGGAGAATATGTGAAATATAAATGAAGAAAATATCTAATAAAGATGGGAAAAAAAAGACTATGCTTTGCAAACATAAGGGCTGGAGTTCAGATCCTTAGAACCAAAGTAAGAGCTGGATGTAGCCTCCCTGCAATCCTGGGGCACAAGAAGAAACAGAGACTCCTAAAGCAAGCAGTCCAACTAGGAAGCAGTACCAGCAAGCACTAGGTTTAGCTAGGGACCTGGCTTCCTCGAAGACATTAAGCTTAAGCCTTCATATACCCATTTATGTGCAAACACACACACACACACACACACACACACACACACACACACACACACATTTCCCAAAGCCTCAGAAATCTGTGGTGATAGAATACAAGATGCAAGTAGAAACTCTCCCCCTCACTTTCTCTCTGATAGCCTGCAGCTAGTCATCAATATCTCTCCTCTAGTCTGGGAGGCTCATCATCTGTCCTCTGGGGTAGGTAAAACAAGGAGTCACTCTAGTGGATATACTGAGATGAAGCAAGCAGCATTGGAAGCAAGAAGAGGACACATTTATAAAGTGGGCATTGAGAGTGCTCAGCGATATCCAACATGATTCCAAACACAAGATTCCAAATACTGTCCATGGAAGACCTGGGACAATATTGGGGGGTTTTCAGAACACCAAGAAAGGGGATGGAAAGATTGCCTTAAAAACAAATTTTCCACTAACTGGTCTTTTAAAAATTTATCTTTTATTAATTAAAATTGAGTCTTAACAGCCACAGGTAACATCAAGGGATATGTAGGGGTATTCTCTCTGCCTTTTAAGCCTCACTCATTGTTACTTTGGAAAGAATTAAAGTTGTAGTTGCAAGCAAGAAAGGGACATGTTTATTGAGGAGGAAATGAGCAGCATATATCAGAAAGGATTTTAAAAGTGAGATGCTTAAATAACAGGCTAAAAAATTCAACTCCAATCTCTGGTCGCTTACATGCTCTCAGCAGAGGAGACCCTTAATTTAATCATCATTCTGTGTCACTTGTGTGGTTGTGACCTTTAAGTCAGGGTAGCAAACAAAAGGAGTTTGAGAGGAAGGAAGAGGGTGGAAAATGAGTGACTGCCTCTCTTTACTGCTAAAATAACTAGTTTCTATCAAGAATTCTCATAAAAGAAAATTTGCACCAAATCACCATTTATTGCAACTTACGACAGCAGTCAAAATATGTCTCCCTTTAAGTGGCAGAAGTATAGGAATATAAGGATATATATAGACACCTAGTGATTATGCCAAGAGTCAACAAATGCTAAATGTTAAACATAAAAATTGCCTTTCTGTTATTACTAAAAATGATAATATATATTATAATCTCACATGTATATGTATGTGTATGTGTATATGTATATGTATATAGATAGATGTTGATAGATAGATAGATAGATAGATAGATAGATAGATAGATAGATAGATTCTCACATGAAAACTAGTTACAAACACAACATTGCATTCTCTGTAGTGTTGTTTTTACCATTTGAAGGGGCAACATTTATACATTGGCTTCTTCTTTTATTGTTCAAGCAGTCACTGTTTTTTCCACTGCCATCTGTTCTGATTACTATTCAGTTTACCTCTGAAGGTGACTGTAGCCATGTGAAGATGGTATAATTAACAAAGCTTTTCTCTCGTTGCATCTCTCAAAGGAAGGTGGGAACCATGGAAAAACAGTTGTGCCAGTGGATCATTTCCAAACAAGGCAAGATGTTGACAATCAAAATTCAAATGTCAGGATGCAGAGGCTGCCTTTGTCCACGCAAGATGCTTGGAGTGAGCATGCTTCTTTAGCTAATTGAGGGATATGATGACACAGTAGTCAACATGCTTTAGAGAAGAATAGTTTGTATCATAGGCACATGCAAATGTATGGTGCAACTTGATATTTACTTTGAACTATTTGTCCATAAGCCCAGTGTGGTGTCACACACCTTTAATCGTAGCACTCAGGAGATATAGGCAGGCAAATCTCTGTGAAACTGAGGGCAGCCTCGTCTGCAAAGTGAGTATCAGGACAGCCAGGGTTTTTACTCAGAGAAATCCTGTCTTGAAAAGCCAATACATACATACATACATACATACATATACATACATACATACACATAAATAATTATATACATATATGTATATATGTTTTTATATAATGATTTTTCAATAAGTTATTTGTCATTAGGGCTAGAGGCCTGTGGCCCTAGATACCTAGGGAAGATTATAAATTCAAGTTCCCCATGGGCTACACCATGAATTCAAAGCCAGGCTGAGCTGCAAAGTAAATTCAAGAACACTGTATGCTACATAGTACATTAAAGACCACTGTGAGCTACAGAGTAAAATCAAGGCAATCCTGGGCACCTTAGTGAGATCCTCTCTCAAAATAAAATAAGTAATAAAAGTCCTGGAGATGCAGCTGAGTGGTAGAGCACTTGCCCAGCATGTGCAAGGCCCTAGGTCCAATCTTATGCATGATTAAAAAAGAAACCATGACTTATCTGAAGTTCTCAGACTATGAGAACTTAGAAACTTCTTCATTCCAGACTTTATACCTTTCTTGAAGGTTTTGTTTGCAAGCAATTTGAATTAATCCCAAGGACACATAGTTCTTTAAATTTTGCTAGGCAGTTAGGATGTGCAACCAAAAAAATGAATTAATAAGGGTTTAATAGATAAAAAGTTTTTCTATATACAATGCATAGCTAAGTTTGGAGGAGAAAAGGTTATCATTTATCATCATATGGGTCTTAATCTTATATACATGGGTATTCTCAACTGAAAATGAATTTGTTGCCAGGATACATATGTTAGTGTCCAGAAACATTTTCTGAGACACTATTGTAGTAAGGGCAGGGGATGAGGAGGAACCTTGGGAAGATAAAACCACTAGTCACAGTCACAGTATGTAAAAGCTGTGATGCTTCTGAGGAACATGCAGCACATAAGACTGCCTGCATCACCGGGCATGGTTGTACACGCCTTTAGTCCCAGCACTCGGGAGGCAGAGGCAGGTGGATTTCTGAGTTCGAGGCCAGCCTGGTCTACAAAGTGAGTCCCAGGACAACCAGGGCTATACAGAGAAACCCTGTCTCGAAAACAAACAAACAAACAAAAAGACTGCCTACATCACCAAGAAGTACATATGTTAAGATATCAGCTTTGAGAAACATAATGGTAGCAGGATGAGTAAGAAAGTACATCAGGGAGCTAGGGAGATGACTTAGTGGTAAGCTGTTCATTATGTAAGCTTTAGGACCCAAGTCAGAGCCCCAGAATCCATGTAAAAAACCTTGCCTGTACATACCTACAGAGAGAGGAAGACAGAGACAGAGAGACAAAGAAAGAGACAGGGAGAGAGGGACATGGAGGAGGAGGAGGAGGAGGAGAAGGAGGAAGAAGAAAGAAGGAAGAAGAAGAAGAAGAAGAAGAAGAAGAAGAAGAAGAAGAAGAAGAAGAAGAAGAAGAAGAAGAAGAAGAAGAAGAAGAAGAAGAAGAAGAAGTGGAGGAGGAGGAGGAGGAAGAGGAGGAGGAGGAGGAGGAGGAAGAGGAGGAGGAGGAGGATGAAGAGGAGGAGGAGGAGGAGGAGGAAATAGACATTAAAAATCTGTAATTCAACCCCACAGGAAGAACAACAATATCAACCAACTAGATCTGACCAGAGTTCCCAGGGACTAAACCACCAACCAAAGAGTACATATGGAGGGACCCATGGCTCCAGCTGCATATGAAGCAAAGAATGGCCTAATCTAGCATCAATAGGAGGGGAGGCTCTTGGTCCTGTGAAGGCTCGATGCCCCAGTGTAGGGGAATGCTAGGGCAGGGCCATGAGGCAGAAGTGGGTGGGTGGGTGGGTGGGTAGGTGGGGGAGCACCTTCATAGAAGCAGGGGGAAGAGGATGAGATAGGGGGTTGCAGAGGGGAAACCCGGAAAGAGGATTAACATTTGAAATGTAAATAAATGAAAATCCAATTAAAAAGGAAAAAAATCTGTACTTCATTGTGAGAAAATATAAATGGCATTATGAAAATACAGGTACATTGTGTGAAAACAAGCCACAGTAGGTTGAGGTAAGGCTAGTAGAGAAAGGATCTTCAAATTGGGGATGGAATCTGCTTCTTTCCCAAGAACTTGGCATTCATTCACTTGACATTAGCTGAAGAGTTTCCACTTCAGCCACTGTGGAAGTCTCTTCTTTAAATGGGCTGCGTTCTAATAGAAAGAATCAGACAAAAAGACTACTTCAAATATGGGAAGGTGCTGATGAAGCGATGGGGGAAGTAGAACATCCTACATTTCCAAAGGAATGCAAGTTCACACCAACCACTTTGGAACCTGGTTGGGAGCTTCCACCCAAGCTGATGTGCACCCCCACACCTTGATAATTACAGAAATAAAGAGGTACAAAAGATGTCCAAAGGATACTCAGGGCAACACTGTGTGCAGCAAGCCGTCCAAATCTGTAGCGAATCCAAAAGATCTGTCAGACATTTATGAATTCCTCAAAGCATAAATAAAAATGTATTCTGAAATAATATCTATAGGTGATAGAATGCATTTTTCTTTTTTAATTTTTTTATATATTTTCTTTATTTACATTTCAAATGTTATCACCTTTCTTGATTTCCCCTCTGAATTTTTAAAATAGATAATTTTTAAATAATTTTTAAAATATATATACAATAGAGTCTTGTAAGCAACTGAACTGAACATACTACTATTAGGTAAAAAGACATAAATAGGTAAATCTCACAAGTATAATACTTAATGATAGCAGACACAAGATTTACATATGCATGGCCCTATTACTATATAGATCATGTGAAAACAAAATTAACTTAGAATATTATTTTTGCTGAGTAGAGAATTTAAAGTAGAAACTGCTGATATTTTATATATATATATATATATATATATATATATATATATATATATATATATAT
>LR749741.1:1528611-1564888 GCA_902729485.2 Mus minutoides | reverse complement strand
AGACTTTTCAGCCTGTCATGCAGGTTGCTACTGGAGTGGATGTAGCAAACAGTTATAAGTAAAATTGCTCATGCATCCACACTAGGGTGGGCCTTCCCCACACCCACAAACCCACAAAAGGCTCCTTCTTCCTAGACTTGCATAGCCTCATACACAATATCCAGAAATGTGGATAGTTTATGTCAAGTTGACACAAACTAGAGTCATCAGGGACTAGGAAACCACAACTGAGAAATTGCTCCCATCAAATTGGCCTATGGTTGTGTCTATGGGGCATTTTCTTACTAAATAATTAATGTTGGACACTCTGGAAATCAGTCTGGCGGTTCCTCAGAAAATTGGGCAAGAAGACCCAGCAATACCTCTCCTGGGCATATACACAGAAGATGTTCCATCTGGTAATAAGGACACATGCTCCACTATATTCATATTAGCCTTATTTATAATAGCCAGAAGCTGGAAAGAACACAGATGTCCCTCAACAGAGGAATGGATACAGAAAATGTGGTACATTTACACAATGGAGTACTACTAAGCTATTAAAAGCAATGAATTTATGAAATTCTTAGGCAAATGGATGTATCTGGAGGATATCATACTGAGTGAGGTAACCCAATCACAAAAGAACTCACTTGATATGTACTCGGTGATAAGTAGAAACTTAGAATACCCAAGATACAATTTGCAAAATACAAGAAAATCAAGAAGGAAGACCAATGCATGGATACTTCATTCCTTCTTAGAATAGGGAACCAAAATATCCATGGAATGAGGTACAGAGACAAAGAGTGGAGCTAAGATGAACAGATGGACCATCCAGAGACTACCCCACCTGGGGATCCATCCCATAATCAGCCACCAAACCCAGACACTATTGCATATGCCAGTAAGAGTTTGCTGAAGGGACCCTGATATAGCTGTCTCTTGTGAGGCCATGCCAGTGCAATAGCAAATACAGAAATGGATGCTCACAGTCATCTATTGGATGGAACACAAGGCCCCCAATGGAGGAGATAGAGAAAGTACCCAAGGAGCTTAAGGGGTCTGAAACCCTATAGGTGGAACAACAATATGAACTAACCAGTACCTCCAGAGCTCGTGTCTCTAGCTGCATATGCAGCAGAAGATGGCCTAGTCGGCCATCATTGGGACAGAGAGGCCCCTTAGTCTTGTAAACTTTATATACCCCAGTACAGGGGAATGCCAGGGCCAAGAAGTAGGAGTGGGTAAGTAGAGGAGCAGGGCGAGGGAAGGATATAGGGGACTTTCAGGATAGCATTTGAAATGTAAATGAAGAAAATATCTAATAAAAAATTGAAAAAATAATTAATGTTGGAGAATCGTAAGCCTTGTGAGAGGTACCACTCTTAAACAGGTGTTCCTGGCTTACATTTTTAAAAAGCAAGTCATAGAGGTATGTTTCTCTATGGCCTCTGCTACTGTTCTTGCTCCCAGTTTCTGCTTGAACTTCTCTTTAGGTTCCCTCTATGATGGACTGCAAAAATAAACCCTTTCCTTCCCAAGTTTCTTTTGGGGAGGAAACTCCAAGAAGAGAAAGCAAACCATAACAATAAGAATATGACTCTTTTATACTTGTAGAGTATACTATTTTGTTCTGGTTTTCTTTATTTTTTAAACACACTCTCCAAAGACAAGAGAGTCCCCCCCAAAATATGAATTATAATCATGGCCACACCCAACTACCCAGAACATCACAGTCATATCCCTTTAATCCTAAGATTAACTCACTTTACAATGAGAATCTATCCCTGCTTAAATCTAGCTCACATGCATTGACCAAACAACAACCCTGTTAGACCATCTTCGTATCAATCTCCTTCCTTTACTACTGTGAACAGTATTGTGCTCTGATGAGAAGGGAGACCAGATTTGTTGGGTTTTTCCTTTGTGTGTCTGTGTGTCTGTGTGTGCATACGTGCAGGGTTTGGTAGTGAGTAAGATGTATCCAAAAGCATTAAAGTATTTTGAGAGAGGAATACATTTTTATTTTGAATGTGGACTTTACTGACAAGCATTAGAAGCTCTGATTGCAGCTAATTTCAGCAAATTAAAAGGAGCCTATGGGGGAAACTGACTAGTGATGATGAGATACAATCAACGGAGCAACAATATTGATCTTCAAGCACAAATCTGAAGAGGTGATAAGATACAGTTGGAGAAACCCATTCCGTTTTTATTATGAGGCTCTAGCAGATGCTGGTTTAAAGACCAGAACAAAAACAAACAGCCTATTGATTATTACACGTGCGACTGACATCCTTGCAGACATCTCTCTCCATAGTCTATTAGAGTTGGTTCATGTCCTTAGGCAGAGTACTAACCCAGAGTTGGCACAGAGCCACTTGCATCAAAACAGAATCTCATACATTAAATATTTAGGTTTGGGTGAATAAGGGGAAGAGAAAAATTCAGAGTTCCTGGGGATGTGTTTGGGCATTTGGCAGTCTGTGAAAACAGCATGTGTACAGTCTTCTTGACCAGCCTTGGAAAAACTCTGGTCTTTACTTGATTGACAAAAAAGAATTCAGAGAAGAGTGCATGAATTAACACAGAAATAATAACTTGAACCAAAGGCTGTGCCCTGGATGTCCTGGAACTCACTCAGTAGACCAGGATGGCCTCCCAACTCATTCACATGCCTCTGCCTCCCAAGTGTGGATGTTAAAGGCTGTGCCACCTCCTCCAAGATCCAAATGCTGTCTTAACTCTGAAATAGAAATATTGTCTTAAGATTAGGTTTTGCCGCAGAAGAAAGCCTTGCTTAACACAGAAAAGGATGTTGTCAGCTCTCTGTGTAAATTCTTAGGATTAGGAAGTAAAAGGCTTTCACACAGTGGAAGCACAAAGGCTTCTAAAGTGATTGCAAATTGTCAAGGATGAGTCCTTCCTTCCTTACCAAACTGACACTGAGTTCTGGCAGAGTAATAACCCTGTGTTTGTGTGGGAGTGGGGTATAAGCTTGCCAGAGCTAGGTACACCTTGGTGAGATGATTCTACCATCATTGCAGCGTCTCCCTAGTCCAATTACCTCATGGTTTCTTTTTAGATCTTGCCTGAAAGCCTCAGGGAAAAAAATACATCATATAAATCTCTATATTTATTGAATAGGTGTCTTAGTCAGGGTTTCTATTCCTGCACAAACATCATGACCAAGAAGCAAGTTGGGGAGGAAAGTGTTTATTCGGCTTATACTTCCATACTGCTGTTCATCACCAAGGAAGTCGGGACTGGAACTCAAGCAGGTCAGAAGGCAGGAGCTGATGCAGAAGCCATGGAGGGATATTCTTTACTGCCTTGCCTCCCTGGCTTGCTCAGCCTGCTCTCTTATAGAACCCAAGAGTCCCAGCCCAGAGATGGTTCCACCCACAAGGGGCCTTTCCCCCTTGATCACTAATTGAGAAAATGCCTTACAGTTGGATCTCATGGAGGCATTTCCTCAACTGAAGCTCCTTTCTCTGTGATAACTCCAGCTGTTTCAAGTTAACGCAAAACTAGCCAGTACAATAGGTATGTTTTGTTTTTTGAGTTTGGGGGGGTGGGGGGGATGTGTCCCCAGCTAATTGTATAAACAGCAATTTCTGTCACTAAGCTGCCATTCTTGGGAGGAGAGATGGCATGTATGAATTTAGTTTTAAAGTAGATGTTTTCAGAAATTTAAAATGGAAAACTAATAAAAAATGCAAAATAAATGGAGGGGTTCTGGCATAGAAAGCTATCTCATTTGTTATGGATTTCCCCTCAAAGAAGGTTTCTCTGTCTGAGGTGTTGGAGAAGAGTTTGATAAACTGAACGAACACTGATCCCACGTGTTGTGTGCCAGGGCGATCTTGGCATGCTTGGGGAGAAGAAAGAAAACCAATGTGGCTGCAGAATGGCAAGCTATTAGAGAACGGAAGGACTGCAATCAGAGATTAGATTGAAGTTTGAAGCAAGGACTAAAAAGGGAGAATATGCAAGCTGTAGCAAGAAGGTGGGATTTTCTGTCAAGTACTCAAGTACTGTAGGAAGCCTTGGAAAGCATGAGCTATTTAAGTAAGTGATCTTTTAAGAATACATGTACACAAAGTTTAAAAGCAGCTTAAAGCCGTTGTTGACTTTTTCCAGAAATCATTTGTAGAATTCTCTCTCTCTCTCTCTCTCTCACACACACACGCACGCACGCACGCACAGACACACACACACACACACACACACACACACACACACATTTCCAACCAAGGTTTCATGAAGCCCACGTTGTCCTGAAATTCTATGTATAGCTAAGAATAATCTTGAATATCTGATCCGCCACAGGACTAGAATAACAGGCTTTGCACAGTATTGGGGCCTTCACACATACTGTGTAGCCACTTTACCAACATGACTACATTCTGAGCCCTCACCATGCATTTACATAAATGTATTATCTACTAATAAGCTTTATTCAAAATATAAATAGTTCATTATTGTTTCTTTATAAAGTACCCCAGATTCCTTGACCATTAACTCATGTAAATATATAGACAAATATATTGATACCCTATTCTTACCACAAGAATTATACTTACAACTGCTACACATTAATAATTGTAATAATTGTTGTTTCCTTCCTTTTATATTATAAGTACATGTAGATTGAATGCTTCGACACTCAGCATATAGCTGGTATAGCAGAAAATAATTTACTCAATTAAATTAATATATTTATATAAAAATTATACATTTAATATAATATGAATATTTATCATATCATTAAATTACATAAAGTGTAATTTGCACAGCTACAACTGCTTACTATTGACTAATTGGGCCATTCCAAATTTCAAGAGCTGATTTTCATTCTATATGAAAATTATTCCAGTTTTCTTGAATGTTTACTTTACATGGAATTATTGGATCTTTGGGCTGTGATACTGACTCGGTGCAAATAATATTGAAATTGATTTTTTTAATTCTTCATAATTATAAGGTTAGATTATACCATTCAAAAAGATGCATTGAAATTCTAACTACAGCACCTCAAAATGGAACCTTATTTGGAAATGGTTTTGTCTAAGGGTTTCTACTGCTGAGATAAAAAAAAAAAAAAAAAAAAAAAAAAAAACTTGTGGAGGAGTTTATTTCATCTTACAACTCTTGGGTCACACTCTATTACTGATCAGAGTCAGGAAACCAGAATAAGAATTGGAAACTGGGCCAGGCAGTGGTGGTGCCTAGGGAAGCTAGGTGGTGGTGGCACACACCTTTAATCCCAGCACTTGGGAGGCAGAGGCAGGCGGATTTCTGAGTTCAAGGCCAGCCTGGTCTACAGAGTGAGTTCCAGGACAGCAAGGGCTACACAGAGAAACCCTGTCTCAAAAAAACCCAAATAAATAAATAAATAAATAAATAAATAAATAAATAAATAGAATGCTTTCCTATACCACCCAGTGTTTGTGCTTTGTGGCAACACTTGAGATTCAGATACACAGAGACTCTTGGATGCTAGACTATGCTAAGATTGTCGAGTAAGAAATACCTCGTTTAGTCCTAACCCTACATCAAGCACCTGCTGTGATACTCATCATGCTGGATATCGAATTATGGAAACATAGCATCAAAGAAGCAGTTTGTTAGGATTGCATGAAGTTTGTATTTCAAGAAATCACACAATACCTGGTGCACATATTTACCTTTTAAAGACCTCCACATCATTGTTTGAATTGAATCAAATGTCTGAGTGTAATTTTCTTTGATTTTGTTTGTTTGTTTGTTGTGTGTGCATGTAGGTATGTATAATGAATGCGTGCCTGGTATCCATGTAAGACATAATCCATGGAGCAACAGTTTCCCTGGAACTCAATTTAGACACTGCTATGAGCCTTGTTGGTGCTTACAACTGAACCCAAGTCTTTTACAAAATAGCAAGTGTTCTTGATCACTGAACCAGCTCTCCAGCTCCTGTCCTTTGCTTTTATTTAAACAACTTGAACTGCCCTCCCCTCCAACGGGGATATTCAGCATGACCGCATTCCCATGGACACAGGAGTGAGAAGCCTACTATGTCTATACTTCTGAGAACTTTTGCCCTGAAATAAATGCTTAACAGGAGCTAAGAGGGAACCAATGAATCTGAACTGGCCATTGACACTGTAAGATGTCTGAGAGAACCATTGCTGATGGAAAAGCCCCTCAGGAAATAGAAAATGAAAGAAAATAAATCCTCCATGCGCCAGGCATGGTGGCGCACGCCTTTAATCTCAGCACTCGGGAGGCAGAGGCAGGCGGAGTTCTGAGTTCGAGGCCAGCCTGGTCTACAGAGTGAGTTCCAGGACAGCCAGGGCTATACAGAGAAACCCTGTCTCAAAAAACAAAAAACAAAACAAAACAAAACAAAACAAAAAATCCTCCTTGCACATCCCTCATGACTTGTTTACTAATCTAATAGAAATGCACATAAATTTTTATTGTTAATGGTTTGCTTGTTTGTTTGTTTGTTTTTTCAAGACACTATTTCTCTGTACCGCTTTGACTGTTTTGGAACATGCCCTGTAGACCAGGCTGGCCTCCAAACCAGAGATCTCCTTGCCTTTTCCTCATGAGTGCTGGGACAAAAGGCTTGTGCCAGCACCACCTGGCAAGAAATGCACTTTAAAACAGATTTTTTTTTTTAAAGAATGTGGTAAAGAGGAATACAAGAAACAGTATTTGCTTTCTGTTTACTACTAAAAGGTACTCACAAAATTTTTGAAACAGAATGCATAAGTGAACATTTATTTTAAGAAGGCCAAAGCAAGTTCTCAAAAACTTCCTGGCTTTAATCCTTAAGAACAGATGATGTTTGATGTTTTTGAGAGAAAGAGGAATGATGGAAAGGTTCAACTTTAGATGAATTCAGAAAGACTCCAAAAACCATGGGGAAAAAAATGGTTTTGGCAGACAGTGAGATGAGAATCAGAAAGATAAATTAGCCTCGGGGTAATTAATAGAAGATGTAAATTACTCAAAGAAAATGAGACATGGAAAATGAAGTTCTCAGTAGGAAAAATGCCCGACAACACAGAAGATGAAAAACATAAGTTGATAATGATCTCAAAAAGCCTGAACAAGAATATCGACCCCCAGAGATAGAACCACTTCTCCAAACTGCAGGATTCAGTATCCAGGATTTAATTAATTGTTAACATTACATCCAAATCTTAGTTACTATGATTCCAAACAATAATAGACCTTTTTTATCAGTACAGGAACTAATCCAAGGAAAAGTCATTTATGCTAGGGAAAGTCTGTTTAATACACATTGGTTCTTGTCTCAATGGTGAACACACTGTTATTTTACTAAAACATAAATTCCAAAGTGCATTTTTCTGGTGGGATTCTACAATACTAAAGCTGATGAATAAATAATGCCAATCAATAAAAGGCTATGCCAGGGAAAGTGTGAAGCTAGAAGAGAGCAGTTGTCAAAATAACTGTGGTGTAAGTCTGGCAGTGCACTCCTGTTATCCACAATACTTGGGAGCTAGAGGCAGGATGGTGAGGAATTCAAAGCTGGCCACAGCTACAAAGTGAATCTGAGGCCAGCCTGAGTAACATGAATCCCTATCAAAAACAAAACCAAAAAACAAGAAATAAAAATTTAAAATGTGCCAGGCAGTGGTGGTGCACACCTTTAATCCCAGCACTTGGGAGGCAGAAGCAGGTGGATTTCTGAGTTCAAGGCCAGCCTGGTCTACAGAGTGAGTTCCAGGACAGCCAGGGCTACACAGAGAAACCCTGTCTCAAAAATACCAAAAAAAAAAAAAGAAAAAAAATGTAAAGAAAATTTGATACTATGACTCATAACCAAAGGATACATTATTACAACTGTACTTGAAGTATGGGGAAAAATGTAACAGTCAGATGACCACTAATGCTATACTAATAGTAAACATATTCTAGACTATACTGCCCCAAAACAAAGACATCTACATGGAATTCATCAGGAAACACAGAAGGTAAAGGGAAAAAAAAAAAAAAACATGGGAAAAAAAAAAGGACAACCAATGTGTTTATTAAAAAGGAAATATTAGAGGAGGAGGAGAGCTAGGGATGTAACTCAGTTGTAGTGTGCTTACACAGCATGAAGGAAGCACTAGATTTGATCTTCATCTCTGCTCAAAGCCCCTAATCGCAGCGCTCTGGAGTTAGAAGTTCAAGGACATCGTCAACTGCATAGTGATTTTGAGGTTATCCTGGGACATGTAAAAATCAGATATAAAAATTTAACACAATAATAATAAACGTATGAAAGTACAAAGATGCTTCCAACATGGTGGGTAAACACTAGTTTCTACCAAAAGAGTGAAGGAGTCCATCACACTGTGGCCTGCCTCCCTTACATACACATCCTATACATTCACAAGGATATGTTTTCTTTCCTTTTTGCTTACAGGAACTAGAGACAGCTCCTCCCTTGCCTTAATGTTCATTTTACTAAACTTACAGCCATACATTTTTAAGATTCATTATCTTAAATGTCAGCACAGGTAGGAAAGTGTGAATACTGATCATAGTGCTTTTAAGAGGAAAGGCTTATCACATGGCCATATATTTTAATGTATATTTATATTATCCACTGCCATAAAGTGCATTTATCAGATCAATTTATCAAAATTGATCAAGAATTTATCAGAGAACTGTTCTTCTCAGTTGTTGGCTCGGGAATCCTTCATGGCTGGATGCTCTGGAAGGAAGATAAAGAGGAAAAAAATAAAAACATTCAGCACAAAAAAAAAACTGAAAAAAAAGAAACACACACATATGTACACACACACACATGTGCACATGCGCACACACACACTAAGTTCTGAGAAGCACATAATGAGAAGCTAAACTCAACTCAATCATAAGCAGAAACCAAGCCAAAGAAAGACCTGGAGGAATGGGAGAGTGTGGCCACGGTGCTCCTGAGCTTGTACCACTTTGGATTACCAGCACACTGTTAGACTGTCAGCATCCTACAATGGAAGGGGGAAGAGCTCATATGGCCCCTCCCCTCTCTGAGCATTATGGGCACTTAATAATGTACTTGTGTGAAGTGTCTCATGCTTCTCTGAGCAACCCTAACTAAACTCATTGCATCACAAGACACAGAAGATGAAAGTAAAGTAGGAGGGAACACAGGGCCCACAATGGAGAAGCTAGAGATAGAACCCCAGGAGCTGAAGGGGTCTGCAACCCTAGAAGAGGATCAACAATATGAACTAACCAGAACCCCCAGAACCCGTGTCTCTAGCTGCATATGTAGCAGAAGATGGCCTAGTCGGTCATCATTGGGAAGAGAGGCCCCTTGGTACTGCAATCTTTATATGCCCCAATACAGGGGAACGCCAGGGCCAAGAAGTGGGAGTGGGTGGACAGGGGAGCGGGGAGGGGGGAGGGGGGAGGGGACCTTCAGAATAGCATTTGAAATGTAAATTAAGAAAATATCTAATAAAAAAATTGGAAAAAAAAAGAAAGTAAAGTAGGAACTATCTGAGGAAAGGAAGGGGATCAGTTGAAATGTATACACACACACACACACACACACACACACACACACACACACACACACTTATTAAGTCAGGTCCAGTAGCACACATCTATAATCCCAGAACTCTGGGTGGATGATCCAGAAGAATCTTGAGATAAAGGACAACTTAAGCTAATAGTAACTTAAGCTAATGGTGAGTTCCATGCCAGACTAAATAATATAGCAGTACCACCCCACAAAGGGAGAAAAGTAGATGATGGGGTGTCGTTTTGAGATGCAGCAGTAAAGTTGTTAGGATGTCTGAGCCAAAGTTCAGGATCCAGATTGGAGGATGTCAGAGTTTTGAGAAGATATTCCCATATATAAGAATAGGGTAAGCACTCCAGTTTAAGATAGGAAGCTGGGCAAAGTATTTCCTTAGGGCAGTGGTTCTCAAGTTGCCTAATGCTGTGACCCTTTAATACAGTTCCTTGTGTTTTGATGGTTCACAGCCATAAATTTACTTTCATTCCTACTTCATAACTAATTTTGTGACCTTTTCTTTCTTTCTTTCTTTCTTTCTTTCTTTCTTTCTTTCTTTCTTTCTTTCTTTCTTTTTTTCTTTCTTTCTTTCTTTCTTTCTTTCTTCCTTCCTTCCTTCCTTCCTTTCTTTCTTTCTTTCTTTCTTTCTTTCTTTCTTTCTTTCTTTCTTTCTTTCTTTCTTTCTTTCTTTCAAGAATGGGTTTCTCTGTTTTAACAGCCCTGGCTGTCCTGGAACTTGCGTAAACTCAGAGATCTATGTGCCTCTGAGTCCAAAGTGCTAGGAGTAAAGGTGTACACCAGCACACCAAATTTTGCTACTGCTATAAATCATACTGTAAATATCTACAAACCAGGATATCTGATCTGCACTCTCTGAACACACTAAAAGTCACTGACTTTTATTTTACACTTCTAGGAGACAATAAAAAGGCTACCAATTATTTTAAAGTTTGATTTTAATATGTGTCTTTTCAATACTCAGTTCAACAAAAGCAATTCATACAAAGTTTCTAAAAGAAAATATGCAAATCTGCCATTGCCTTCCCTGAAATTCTAAAAGCAGTTTGGACTCTTGTCTTTTTCTATGCTCATACCATAACATATGTACTTGCAGGTGTTCATGTATATGCATTTATGTGAGCTCCTTTTTGAGGAAATTAAAGATTACTAATGTCAATGAGAATTCCCAGGCATCTGCAGAGTGCCTGATTTGAAATACAATGATATGGAAAAGTGGTTGGAATACTGCAGGCTTAGAGCCTAATTAGCTTATCTAGAGATAGCGTTAGCCTCCTGGATAGCCATCCTTTGCCTACCTCTGTGGTAGAACTAACACTTGGTGATTAATAGATTAAAAAAAAAAAAAAAACCTTTTGGAATCTATTAACTCAGCAGAACACCAACCAAAAGGCTAAAAATGTCATCTGGTAATAGCTGAAACCTGTAGGAGAGAGTCCCCCATCTCTGTAACTGCCTCTCTGGTGTGCCCAGCACTGCAGTTTTAAGTTGCCTTAATTTAAGACTTTCTTTGTTCTGTAAAACTATAAAACTTCATGAAACTGCTTCCACATTGAAGTATGAAATTTGGGGTACCTAGATCTCTTTCTTAGTCATGGACACTCAAATTTCGTCAGGATAAATGACTCGTCTCTTTTAAGTTGAGACCTGTGCATGTTTGTTCATTTGTTTGCATCAATACAAATATCTTGTAAATTTCAAAAGATTAATATTTATGCTTCCATTCTTCCCATGAGGTGGGTACATCCTATATCACTGGAGTGTCAGCAGTGGACAAAATAGAAAGGGGGGAGTCTGTGATCTTACTTTTTTTTTTTCACTCTTCTCCACAGCCCATAGCTAAAGTTTCCAGCCCTCTGGATGCACAAATGAGGCAATGAGTAGAAGAGAAACTTCAGGTAGGGAGTGAGGCAGGAGCCTGTTAGCCACCATGTCTTACCCCTCCCCTCCCAATACCAGCTAAACCTGGCATTGTCCTTGTATTGGGGCTAAGCAATTTCTGGGTGGAGCTGCTGTCTACAAAGTTAACCAGTGATATCTCTGCCCAAGAAGGTCCCTTGATTGATATGTGTTCACCTCAGTCCTTAAAACTGGAAGGGTCTACCTCAAGACAATAGGTCAACCTGTTGGTGCTGAGGCCTTCTCTGTAATGGTTTGTTCCCACCTGGTATGACTGTTTTGATGATTCACAGTATACACAAAAGGGAATGCAGCAGACATCAGGAAAGTGACTGCTTTTATACTTTATGAATATGACCTAAATGATATCAGCGTGATGACATAGACACTCTTCCTCCACATTTACACTTCTCACTCTAATGGGGTGTTTCTGCTACTCATTATACACTAGTGCAGGACCAGCAAGATGGCCCAGACAGTGAAAGCATTTGCCACCATGTCTGAGAACCTGGGTTCAAGTCCAAGGACCAATGTGGTAGGAGAGAACTGACTTCTTCAAGTTTTCTTCTAACCTCCACATGAGTGTTGTGGTGTGTGTGTGTGTGTGTGTGTGTGTGTGTGTGTGTGACACTGTGATGTTTGCTTGGTTGGTGTTGTAGTGCTAGCGATTAGAAGGAAGCCAGAGCTTTGTACATGGTAAACAAATGCCTTACCACTATGCTCCAGCCCCAGACCCACAATGATGAGTTCAGAGAATGGTTTAATATGATAATTTTATTAGGGGAAGTAAGGAAGCATTGTGGCAACATTTTCATTCATTTTTTAATAGATAATGTTTCTACTTTGTGAGCCGGGCCTGTGTTTGGTGAGATGAAATACTCAGTCCACTACACTGCTGCTTCCTCTTTTACTGTGTGTGAGTTCCACTTCTGCAGATATGATAAAGAGTCTCCCTGCATCAGATAAGATCTCAACTATAACTTTTTGTTTTAAACCTCCAGTTTTGTCGAGTTCAGACCTTAAAGAATGGAAAAGCCCAGCCGTTGTTTAATCACTCAGATTATCAGTGCCTCTATAAAAAGCTTAAAATGGCAAGAAGATAAAATGTTAAGTGTGAGCAGTAATTACTTCCTTTTATCTTGCGCGCCAGGTTGCAAACCTTACCATATGGGTGTTTGTGCAAGGTTAAATAGCTATCCAAACGTGTAATGAGATACAGGTACTAAAGTGGACAAAAGATGCAGATAGCATCCAATAGGCCAGGCTGGATCAATCTGGCCTATATCCTGCAGAAACAGAACACAAAAGAGGTGACTGACATATCTTCATGGTTCTAATACATATATTTTGAGGGCCATTTAATAAAATTTTAAATGCCTTTTATTTGTTTCTCTGTAGTATGGCAAAATACTATGAGAGAAGGAAAAAAATATGGGGAGAGATAGACTGCTATCTGAAATATCATTAAAATTGAGAGAATTGGGCTGGTGAGATGGCTCAGCAGGTAAGAGCACCCGACTGCTCTTCCGAAGGTGATAAGTTCAAATCCCAGCATCCACATGGTGGCTCACAACCATCCATACGAGATCTGGCGCCCTCTTCTGGAGTGTCTGAAGACAGCTACAGTGTACTTACATATAAAATAAATCTTTAAAAAAAAAAATTGAGAGAATTGGGCTGGAGAGATGGCTCGGCAGGAGAAAGTGCTGCATGCAGCCTCATTGTGAATTAAGTCCCTAGAGTCCCAGAGTCCATGGTGGAAGCAGCTCCTAAAGATTGTCTGCCGTCACATCAACACAGTCTATTGCATATATGTATGTATGTATGTATGTATGTATGTATGTATGTATATATATGTATATATCATGTATCATAGTCACATATTTATACTATCATATATCACAGTCATATATATGTATATTATCATATATCACAGTCATATATATATATATATATCTCCATATTTATATTTATATATATCTCCCCATGGTGGACACATGCTTGCTCATGCATGTGCCTACACACACACACACACACACACACACACACACACATTTTTAAAATGTGACCTGAATGAATACTTGATTTGCTGATATCTCCCCTTCTCATACTTAAAAATGTCACAATTAGTTTGATAAATTGTCAGATCCCTCTACCTGCAGTTATTTTTTATAGCTGTCATCAGAGACACTACAAAAACAAATACCAGAGACTTACTTCCACAGAAAGTCAATAAAGACGACTTCCAGAAAAGATACTTAAGGAGAATGAACACAAATGTCAAAAGAGGGGCATCATAAGTCATGAGTGGTGAGAATAAAGGCCGAGAAAACATAAGCTACACTGTAAGGGATGGGATAGTATGTGTGCACATATGTGCACATTGGAGCACAGTGGCTTGAAAACATTTTGCGCAGGGCAAGAACGCAGAATAAGAGGGAGTGGAGAGATAGTGCAGCACATAAGAACACATGCTGCTCTTACAGATAGCTGGGATTCTATTCCCAACACACATGCTGGGTAGCTTACACTCTGGGACTATGGCTCCCAGAAATGCAACACATCTGGCCTCCTCAGGTACCTTCACTCTTATACGCATACCCATAGACAGTCAGACAGATAGACAGACAGACAGACAGACAGACAGACAGACAGACAGACAGACAGACAGATGTACGGACAGGCACACACATTTTTAAAATAAAATAAAACTTTAAAAAGAAACCAGAGTGGTGGTTGTGATGGCTCAGGTCTTTAATCAAGCACTTGGAGGCAAAGGCAGGTCGGTCTCTGTGAGTTCGAGGCCACCCTGGTCTACAAAGCAAGTTCCAGGGCAGCCAGAGCTATACAGAGAAACCCTGTCTCGAAAAACAAGCAAACAAACAAACAAAAAGAAAGAAAGAAAAAAACCAGAGCACCCTCAGCTGTGATTATTTGATGCAGATATGTTATCTGGCCCCCCTTCCCTCCACCCCTCAGACTGTGTTAAATGACATATGTAGCAAGATTAATCTTAATTTATATTGAAAGTGATATATATTCTAGCAGCAGACTTTGAACTCTTCATGCAAAAGAGAAAAGATATCCACAGTATATTAAATACCAAGGCTGTGTAGCAAATCATAAGACTGCAGATTTCGAAACGTTTTCAATATTTTGACATATTTGGAAGCAGTCAGACTAGATACTAAACAATGAATAATAATATCAGAAGGCTCTTATTTGTGTTAAATGTGATTATATGCTTACTGCTTCATTTGTGTGTTCCTTTCTCGCATAATAGAGGTTCGTGTGTGTGTGTGTGTGTGTGTGTGTGTGTGTGTGTGTGTGTGTGATTTTTTTTGAGACAGGGTTTCTCTGTATAGCCCTGCCTGTCCTGGAACTCACTCTGTAAACCAGGCTGGCCTCGAACTCAGAAATCTGCCTGCCTCTGCCTCCTGAGTACTGGGATTAAAGGTGTGCGCCACCACGCCCGACAGAGGCTCCTTTTTAAATTCTGTTTTGTTTGTTTGTTTGTTTGTTTGCTTTTATGTGCTTTGCTGTTTAGTCTGCATGTATGTCTGTGTGAAGGTGTCAAATCTTAGAGTAACAGACAGTTGTGAGTTGCTATGCGGGTGCTGGGAATTGAACCCTGGTCCTCTAGAAGAGCATCAGTGCTCTTAATCACTGAGCCTTCTCTCCAGTCCCAGGTGGGATTTTGCTTTCTTTACATTTGTTTGTTTGTTTGTTTTGAGACAGAGTTTCTCTGTGTAACAGTACTGGCTGTCCTGGAACTCTCTTTGTAGACCAGATTGACCTTGAATTCAAAGGGCTGTAATTAAAGGTATGTGCCTCTGATTTCTTTTTTTAGTGAGAACACTGAAAAGCCAAGATACAGAGCCCTGAGCTGGTGAGAAAGCTCATTTGGTAAGGTTCTTGTCACACAAGAATGAGGACTGGCACTCACTCCCCAGTGCTCACATGAAAATGTCAGGCATGCTGGTGTAGACCTGGAATCCCATCACTGGAGAGGCAGGGGCAGGATGATCTCTGGGGCTTCATGATGCTCCCTCCAGGTTCAATGAGAGACTGTATCTCAAAAAAGCAAGGTGGAGTGTTAGTCCTTAGGAAGATTCCCAATGTTGCCATCTACCTTCTGGGCATACATGCATACAAATATGAGCATGCACATACAAGATTCACACACCAAAAGACTAATTAATCAATTAATTGATTGATTCATTCATTCATTTTAATAAGAAAATCTAGAGCTTTGGCAGACCCCCATGACTCACATTCCTCGCTTATTAACGAGGGTCCAGGGCAGTGGGCAGGAGGACGAAAGGGAGGATGGGTCTTGGCTATAGCTAAGGGTAATCAATTAGAGTTGTCATAGAATCATCGGAGGGCTTTCTGTCTTTTATCTATGTAATAAAAGATGTTCTTTACAAAATAGTGTGTTTATTTATTCTTTGAGAATTTCACAAATGAATACAATGTATTGTGAGCACATTCACCCCTTCCAATTCCTGGGTCCTCCCACATACAACCCACAAATTCATCTTCTTTTTTCCCTCTCTCCCTCCCTCCCTCCCTCTCTCCCTCTCTCTCTGCCGATCTATCTATCTATCTATCTATCTATCTATCTATCTATCTATCTATCCATCCATCTATATTCCTTTAATAACAGCACACTGGGTATAATTTGCACCACTCATACATTCACAGCTGTAGGACCAGCCACAAGAGAAGTAGTTCTCATCCTATGGGTTGTGACCCCCTTTGGGGGGGGGTCAAAGGACCCTTTCACAGGGGTCTCATATCAGGTATTTACATTACAATTTGTAACAGTAGTGAAATTACAGTTGTGAAGTAGCAACAAAAATAAATTTATGGTTCAGGGGAGGTCACCACCCCTTGAGGAACACTATTAAAGGGCTGCAGCATCAGGAAGGTTGAGAACCCCTGTACCAGAGAACCAGCTAATCAACAGGGATCACAACCTAAGGAAAGTGACTCTTCTTCCCCTGACACCCACCAGTTATCAATAGCTCTGTCATTAGGCATGATTGGTTACCTGCCTCCTCCCTATCCAAGCTGGAATATTGGATGGCTTGGTCTTGTGTAGGCAGCCACAGCTGCTCTGAGTTCATGTGCATTGTTACGTCCTGTCTTGTCCAGAATACATTGTGCTGCCTCAGTCCTCTCTAATCTCTGGCTCCTACAGATTTTCCATACCGTTTTCTAATGAGCTCTGGGCAAGAGTATTTAATACAGATGTCCAGTGTATGACTGAGCACTCCACAAAATGCATTGACTGTTGGGCACTGTACAAGTAAGTTTCTCTGATGAGCCCTGGGAACTGCACTCATCTACGGGTATGGGAATTCATATTCAGAAGGCGATTTCATCCTATATCCATTTAACTAAGCAATAGTAGTGAGCTCTCCCAAGGACCTATGTCCTCACCTAACCACAGGCTCTTGATCAGATTTACAGTACAAGGCATGTGTTTCCTTCTGCAAAGTCAACCTTAAATCCCATCAGAATTCCATTGGTTACCCAACATGGGTGCTGGGAACCCAACTTGGGTTCTCTACAAGAATAATGTGAACTCTAACCCACTGAGCAAACTTTCCATCCCCCACATGTTTTATTTTTACTTTTTTACTATTTCCTAATCTTCATCCCCAAAAGTCAACAACAGCACCAAAACATCAAAACATAAATGGTAGAAAATAGTTGCTTGAGGTTTACTTACCTTTAAGTCAGAATCATTAATGCAAAAAAATCAATATGTACAATAAGAAATGTGGTATTATTTATTTATTTATTGAGACTGGGTCTCTACATTTTGTTGATTATTGTGGAACTCACTATGTAGACCAGGCTGGTGTTGAACTTACAGAAATCTACCTGCCTCTGCCTCTGCCTCTGCCTCTGCCTCTGCCTCTGCCTCTGCCTCTGCCTCTGCCTCTGCCTCTGCCTCTGCCTCTGCCTCCTATATGTTAATTTTTTTTTTTTTTTTTTTGGTTTTTTCGAGACAGGGTTTCTCTGTATAGCCCTGGCTGTCCTGGAACTCACTTGGTAGACCAGGCTGGCCTCGAACTCAGAAATCTGCCTGCCTCTGCCTCCCGAGTGCTGGGATTAAAGGCGTGCGCCACCAGGCCCAGCCCTATATGTTAATATTAAAGGTGTGCATCACTACACCCAGCTGTGTGTGGCTTTTGATATTGTGTTTTAGATAGCTGCTATTTATTTAATCAACATTAGCATCTGAAGTTTATTTCTTACTCTGAGAAAATCAAATGACTTGCAAACAAAACCAGCATATCAGTCTTAACAATTCATCTTAACAATGACAGAATAAGAAAATACAACAGGGTCATAGTGGAATTAAAGTATAAGTCATGGCATGGTTAATTCAGTCACAAATCAGATAAAGAGATGAACTAGTTATGCTAACCAAACTCACAAGGCCTTCTAAGGTACAGTTTACAGGCTAGAGAAATACCACAGTGGGCAAGAATATTTGCCGTGAAAAGCATGAATACTGAGATCAGATCACAACACTCATATAAAAATGAGAGGATGGTCATGCACATGCCTGTAATCCCAATTCTGTGGGGTTTGACACGAGAGGATCACTAGGGCTTGCTGGACACCAGCCTACCTCCCGGATCAGTGAGCGACCCTGCCATAAAGGAAGGTAAGAGAAAGCATCAGAGCAGGACGCTTGATGTCCCGCCCTGGCCTCTGTGAGCTCGCAAGTAGGCATGAACATAACACGTGTCCAACACCATACTCACTCACTTACATACATATACGTACACATACATGAAACACACAAAATTATTAAGAAAAATATTCTAAACTGCATGTCCATGTCTGCTTCTCCTCTATTGCTGTGAAACACAAAACTGACTAAAACCAGCTTGGGGAGGAAAGGGTTTATTTAGCTTGTGTGGTGTCCCAGATATATCCATCCCTGTGGGAAGCCAGGAACTCAACCCAGGCTTGAAGGACTGAAGCAGAGGTCATGAGGGGATGCTGCCTACCAACTTGTTCCTAGTTGCTTGCTTTACCTGTCCAGAGCTGGGACCACACACAGTGGTCAGGGTGCACCTACATCAATCACTAACTAAGAAAATGGTCTCACAGAATTGCCTATGTGCCAATC
The DNA here is from genome assembly GCA_902729485.2 of Mus minutoides. NCBI lineage: Eukaryota > Metazoa > Chordata > Mammalia > Rodentia > Muridae > Mus > Mus minutoides. The sequence continues at coordinate 1,546,298 of LR749741.1, read as the reverse complement.
TAATGGAAGCATTTTCTGGATTGAGGTTCCTTCCCAGATAACACTAGCTTTTGTCAACTTAATTAAAAACAAACAAACAAACAAACAAACAAACAAAAACATCAGAATCTAGTTCACAGGAGGCTGGCTACACATGGTTTCATCTGGGAGTTGGGGAGGGAGGTGTCTTTGAATAGTTTTACTTGTAGACACTATGAAGTATACAACTCCTTTCTCTGTAATCCCTCCTTAGGGAATCTCCCTTAATCGTGTATTTTTAAATCCCAGCTGCCTGTATTGATCAAATATTTAATCTAGTACTCAAGCATTCTTCAAAGATCCAGACTTCCGTTTTAGATGTTATTATTAACATTTATTTTTATTTATAGGAGGAGGAGTGGAGGAATGCCACATGTGTGGTACTTGTGGAGCCCAAAAGAGTATAGGACTGCTTCAGAGCTGATGTTAGGTCAATTGTGAGCTAACCAGTGCAGATCCTGAGAACTAAACTAGGGTCTCCTTGAAGAGCAGAGCAGCAAGCACTATTAGTGGCTGAGCCATCTCTCCAGCTCCACCGCCTTTTTTCAGACTTCTTATTCAAGTGTTTTCTGGAAACATCATGCGTCTTCATTTATATTTAGATAATGCAATTGTGAGCAACAGTTCTCACTCTTGTGTGTGCACGCGCATAAAAGAGAGTGTGAGTCCAAATGCCTGAGGAAGCCAGATAACTCTAGATCTGGAGTTACATGTGATCATGAGCCACATGACATGGGTTCTGGGAACCAGATTTGGGTCCTCTATAAAAGAAATGTGTTTTCCTAGCCAGCTGGTGGCAGAGCCACATGCCTTTAAACTGGGCACTTGAGAGGCAGAACCAAGTGGATATCTGAGTTTGAGGCCAGCCTGGTCTACATAGTGGGTCCTAGCCAGGGCTTCAAAAAAACCTTTTCTCAAAAAAAAAAAAAAAAAAAAAAAAAAAAAAAAAAAAAAAAAAAAAAAAAAAAAAAAAAAAAAAAAAAAAAAAAAAAAAAAAAAAAAAAAAAAAAAAAANAGGAAGGAAGAAAGAAAGAAAGAAAGAAAGAAAGAAAGAAAGAAAGAAAGAAAGAAAGAAAGAAAGAAAGAAGCACAAGTTTACTTATTATGTATACAATGTTCTGCCTGCAGGTATGCCTGCAGGCCAAAAAAGGACACCAGATGTCATTATAGATGGTTGTGAGCCACCATGTGGTTGCTGGAAATTGAACTCAGGACCTCTGGAAGAGCAGACCTCTAAGCAATCTCTCTAGCCCCAAAGCACAATACTTTTTTTAAGGGATTTTTTTTTCTTTATTTACATTTCAAATGTTTTCCCCTTTCCAGGTCTCCCCTTCTGGAAACCCCCTATCCCATCTCCCCTCTCCCTGCTGCTAAGAGGGTGCTCTCCCTCCCCCACCTGCCCACCCACTCCTGCCTTCCTGCCCTGTCATTCCCCTACACTGTGGCATCCAACACTCTCTGGCTCAAGGGCCTCTCCTCCCACTGATGTCCAACAAGGCCATCTTCTGCTACACATGGCTGGAGCCATGGGTTCCTCCATGTGTATTCTTTGGTTGGTGGTCCAGTCCCAGGAGCTCCGAGGGGTCTGACCAGTTGACACTGTTGCTCCCCCGTTCCCCGTGAGGAAAAAGTTCTTAATACTGAGCTTTCTCTCTTATCTTTTTTATTTAAACTTGCACACCCCTGCGTTGCCACCTTTTCACCAGTGCCTAACTCACACTTCTTTCTGAGACTACCTTAGCTTTTCTCACTTCCTAGAGTTTTCTCCCTCTAACAGTGAGTTGGCAAATGTTTCCTTTATAACATTTTTTGCTAGAATATCACCATCTCTACCTTGACCAATTTAAAATCACTACTCACTTTAGTCTTCATTATGCTTATACACATTGTTTTTTTCTTCTTCTTTAGCACTTATCACCCAATTATCATATAATTTACTGTTTCAGCTTCAGGTGTCAAGATTTCCTTTTCCATTGGAAAAAGATAACATCCATTAGCATAAAAATTCCCAGAGGACAGGATATTTGTGGAAATATGCTAAGCTCTTTGTCTTACTCAGGGTTTCTTCTTTTTTTTTTATAGGATTTTTTTATTAGATATTTTCTTCATTTACATTTCAAGTGCTATCCCATAAGTCCCCTATACCCTCCCCCGACCCTGCTCCCCTACCCACTCACTCCCACTTTTTGGCCCTGGATTTCCCCTGTACTGGGGCATATAAAGATTGCTAGACCAAGGGGTCTTTCTTTCCAATAATGGCCAACTAGGCCATCTTCTAATACATATGCAGCTAGAGACATGAGCTCTGGGGGTTCTGATTAGTTCATATTATTGTTCCATCTATAGGGTTGCAGACCCCTACAGCTCTTGGGTATTCTCTCTAGCTCCTACATTGGGGACCCTGTGTTCTGCCCTATAGATGACTGTGAGCATCCACTTCTGTATTTGNCCAATAATGGCCAACTAGGCCATCTTCTAATACATATGCAGCTAGAGACATGAGCTCTGGGGGTTCTGATTAGTTCATATTATTGTTCCATCTATAGGGTTGCAGACCCCTACAGCTCTTGGGTATTCTCTCTAGCTCCTACATTGGGGACCCTGTGTTCTGCCCTATAGATGACTGTGAGCATCCACTTCTGTATTTGTCAGGGACTGTCAAAGCCTCACAGGAAACAGCTATATCAGGGTCCTTTCAGCAATATCCTGCTGGCATATGCAGTAGTGTCTACATTTGGTGGCTGATTATGTGATGGCCCACCTGGGTGTGGCAGTCTCTGGATGGTCCATCCTTTCATTTTAGCTCCAAGCTTTGTCTCTGCAATTCCTTCCATCGTACTCAGGGTTCTATTCCTGCACAAACATTATGGCCAAGAAGCAAGTTGGGGAGGAAAGGGTTTATTCAGCTTACATTTCCACATTGCTGTTCATCACCAAAAGAAGTCAGGACTGGAACTCAAGGAGGTCAAGAAGCAGGAGCTGATGCAGAGGCTGTGGAGGGGTGTTATTTTCTGGCTTGCTTCCCCTGGCTTTCTCAGCTTGCATTCTTACAGAACCCAAGGCTACCCCCCCCCCCATACCCAGGGATGGTACCACCCAGAATAGACCCTCCCACCATTGATCACTAATTGAGAAAATGCCCTACAACTGGATCTCAAGTAGGCATTTACTCAAGGGAGGCTCCTTTCTCTGTGATGATTTCAGCTTATGTCAAGTTAACACACAAAACCAGCCAGTAGTAAACTCTTAGATCAGTGTCTGATTCTAAGTTCATAGATTGATGTCTGATGCCCTCTAGCCAATTATTAATATTAATATTATTTTGTTTTTAGTGTAAACTATACTCAATTAATGACAATGACATATTACTTTATGAACTTTCCTTCTGGGCAAGAGATTTAGCCACCTGGCCACTCCTAATGGACTGTATTGTCATTTCCCATAGAAATACCCCTTCAAAACACATCAGAGCCAGACAAGGTAATGCATACCTGTAATCCCAGCTTACAGGAAGCTGAGGCAGGAGGATTGTCAATGTGCTCATATTAAGTCCATGTCTTAAGTCTATAAGAAAAATTGAAAAAACTGTACTATATTTCACTTTGGCACATCTAGTTACATCATTCTGTCATAACTTTCAGAGTCTGGTTAGAGTTGAAATCAGATTGTTTTATTATCCTATTTAGTATCTCCACAGCAGTAAGTGTTGGTTTTTAAAAGTAACCTCTAAACATGTCTCATACTTTTGCTGCTTAAACGTGTCTTGGCTCCTTTCTGCTTCAAGCTGAAGCCAATACTCCTTGATGTGTTATGCTCACAATGTCTTTCTCAAGCACATTTCTGCCTGGCATCTCAGTTCCTCCTTTGACACTCTTTCCTCTCACTACAATGGTAAAGTCCACATGAATGTTCTGTTCTTTCTCTCATATGTTTGCTCTAAGTATTGAGAAATTGGACTAAATCACTTGACGCTAATTCACACACAGACATTTGATCCTGTCCTAAAGCAATTCTTTTTCCTCCAAAGCCAGGCGTAGGGTTTCTGGTTCTCCTAACATCTTGCATGGATCCCATTCAAACACTACCCCTCCAACTAATGCATTGCTGGGATGTAACAGGCTTTAACTAAACCCTTACTGAACAGATTTAAATAAAAAAAAACAAAACATATTGGTGGGGTTGAGTCTGCAATTTAGCTCTCAGTAGTTCCTTTTGCTCCACTGACTACGCAGAACACCTAGTGTTTCAATGGTCTGAAGATCCTGCTGTTCAGTGAGGGACTAACTACCTCACAACATAACATATGCGTGTATCTTGCACCTTGATGCTTTTATTACTGCTTTTTTTTTTTTAAAGATTTATTTTATTTATTATATGTAAGTACACTGTAGCTGTCTTCAGACACTCCAGAGAGGGCGCCAGATCTCGTTACGGATGGTTGTGAGCCACCATGTGGATGCTGGGATTTGAACTTATCACCTTCGGAAGAGCAGTCGGGTGCTCTTACCCGTTGAGCCATCTCACCAGCCCCTTATTACTGCTTTTGAAGGGGAGTCAGCAAGTAAGTGCCTTACTTGTGTGGCGCAGCTGACATTCCACAGATACTTTTGACAAATGTTTAAGACAGAGATGATTTTGATTCTGGTATATGGATTTCCTGATCCTTTATGTATGATATTTTATTTCTTTATGAGCTTATTTTACTCCATCTTTAGTCCTCAAATTCAGTGACCAAAGAAATATAATAGCATAAGCATAGAATATGACCTCTGTGTGGAAGAATTCCATTTCCACTCCATATATTTATAGTACTTAGTGAAAGATGAGACTGCTCCCTGATTCTGTCCCTTTAGTTATCAACCAACCTAGTGATTCTGAGCTTCTGCTTTTTTCCTGAATGGCTTTTTCTTGAATGTCTATTTGTGCCCTCTGATCTAATTAGTACAATTAGCCTTGACCACACAATAGACAACAAGAAACAAAGAAGCTCACAGAATTCGACCTCAAAAGCCTGCCTCTCTTTCACACACTCCAAGGGGTCTAAGTGTTCAGCTGTCTTCAGAGCTCATAACCTTTACTCCTCACATCAGTCTCCGTGTTCTATCCAATCCCAGCTGCTGTCTAGTGAAGAGCAGCAAAGGTTGGGGAGAGTTGTGGGAACGTGGACGCCACCCCATTCATTTTCATTAGTCAGCGCGGGAGACACAGATTTCCCTAACATTGTCAAGAGTGCTCCTGCAGTGTCTGAATGATTTATTGTTGGACATCATATTGCACCTCAAAAGGAGGCTAAAAGAACTGAGAAAAATCATGGCCATGTTTTATCTCAAACATTATGTGATCTCATCAACCTGTCCACTGAAGCGAGGGGCTAGCATGCAGAAGACGGACTAGCACAGAGTGCTTTGCCTTGCTGCGGGGAGGAGCAGGCTTTTTCCTCAGTAGGGTCACTCTGAAGTTATGTCCATGCTCTTAAAAATAACCCCTCACTTTCATGTAAGCAACACTGAAATCATCAGGACAGATGGGAACACACACACACACACACACACACACACACACAAAGTAGGAGGGAGACCTTGTTAGAAAGAGAAAGGTAAAAAGCAGGAGCAGAGAGGGTAAGAAATGGTCATGAAATGAAAATATCATCAAAATATATTATACACATGTATGACATATGAAAAAACACCAAAACAAAACCCATTATCATGTATAATGAATATATGCAAATATTAAGTTAAGAAAAGGCTTTTCTGCTGGGCTGTGGTGACACATGCCTTTAATCCCCACACTCTAGAGGCAGAGGCAGGGGGATCCCTGAGTTTGAGGCCAGCGTAGTTTACAGAGTGAGTTCTAGGTCAGCCAAAGTCACACAGGAAAATACTGTCTTGAAAAAACAATAATAAGTAACAATAAATAATAAAATAAAACTAAGAGATTGTTTTTTAAAAATCAAGTTAAAAAGATGTAAAAAGTTGAGGCCCTACACCAGCATCAAAGGTCGAATGATAAATTTATAAAAGCAATTGACAAAACTGTTAGATGAAATGATCCATGCCCTGTCTGTCCCTCAGGTCTCCTGAGGGACTAATTTTCTAAGAACAATATTCAAGACTTCCTGAACCTGGCCCAACAGACCTCTCATGCTTCCTAACCCACAATACCACGTGCAGCCACATATGCCATCCTGCAATTCATACTTGAAGAACAAGGCAGCAGGCCACTATACCTTAGGATCACCTCCGAAGCTTTAAAAAGTTATATAGAGAACAGCTCAAGCTCATGAAAGGACCTCTAGTTTCCAAGTGGAAAGGAGCGTGAGGAAAAGAAGGTCCAGTGACAGGCCCAAAGTGGGATCCATCTCAAGGGAAGGTCCTAAGGCCTGACACTATTACTGAGGCTATGGAGTACTCACTAAAAGGGACCTAGCATGACCACACTCTGAAAGACCCAACAAGCAGCTGAAAGAATCAGATGCAGATATTTACACCCAACCAATGAACAAAAGCAGCTGACCCCTGTTGTTGAGTTGGGAAAGGCCGAAAGAAGCTGAGGAGAAGGGCAATCCTGTACGAGAACCAGCAGTCTTAATTAATCTGGACCCCTGAGATCTCTCAAACACTGGACCACCAAACAGACAGCACACACAAGCTGATATAAGGCCCCCAACACACAAACAGTAGAGGACTGTCGGGTCTGTGTTCATTCAGAGACTGGAGGCCCCAGGGAGTTTAGAGGTCAGGTTGGGGGTGGGGGCATCCACAGGGATCCACACGGTGGGGTTGGGAGGAGGTGTGGGATATGGAGCTGTTGGAGAATGGGGGGGCGGCGAGCAAGGAATATAATATGGAGTGTAAAAAATAAATTAAAAATAAAATCAAATAAAAAAATAAACAAAAAATACATTAGAGTTTGTATTTCATGTAAACTAATGATTGCTGTTCTATTAATCTGTGGTCTTACATATTGTTTTACAGGAATTTAAAATAATATTTTAAAATAAATATTCAGTGTTTTAAAGAGAGAGTTTAAGTGAGACGTATACCCAATAATGATAAATAAATAAAAATTTAAAAGCATTTGACTCTAATATCTCTTAAATTGTATCAGTAATAATAAATTGACTAAAAGGAGTAAGAGAGTCAATACATCTCTTTTAACATATTTTATTCTCTGGATTATCCCTAGCTCAAGAGCAGAGACAGAAACCTGATGTCTATGATACATGTCTTCACATGAGTCAAACTTCCTCAAGATGAGCCCTAAAATTAGCCAGCATAGAATCTGCTTTGCTCATTCGTTTTCTTAAGTGGTACTTTGTTCCACATTTTGCTATGAATTACACAGCTTAATCTAGGCCATAACAATATAGGGGAGAAAATAAGTGTGTGTGTTTTTTCCCTTGGAACTGAAATGAAGCTACTGCTTTTACATGACTAATATTAATTCTCTAGCATCAAGATATAAAACCATTTATTCTTTGTAAGAAGAGTCATAAACATGAACAGCTGAGGTAAAAACTTCTACCCATAACTTGGATAAGAGGAGAAAAATGTTGAAGAATCAGTCATACCTAAAGGAACATGGGACACAAATACAATTTGGTTTTGGTTTTGGTTTTTGTTTTCTTTTGTTTGGTTTGGTTTTTCGATGCAGGGTTTCTCTGTGTAGCCCTGGCTGTCCTGGAACTCACTCTGTAGATCAGGCAAGCCTTGAACTCAGAAATCCACCTGCCTCTGTCTCCCAAGTACTGGGATTAAAGGCATCAGATCCCATCACAGATGGTTGTGAGGGATTAAAGGCATGTACCACCACTGCCCGGTGAGTAAGGTCTTCTTAATGCATAGGAACAGACACTAAGTGACCATAATGGCAGTGCTCTAAATAATGACAGTAAATAGACATAGTAATTATTACTTGTGTGTTCATACACAAGAGCCTTATCACTTAAGGACGAGTCTCCAAGTGGAACTGGCCCAATTACTCTTCTACAATTTCCTTTCCCGGTCCTTCTGAACCCAGCATTCTCCCAGTGTCCTCCTGCCTGCTCAGAGAGCAGCAGCATCATGATTTACAGTGCCCCTCCTGAAAACTCTCAGACTCTAACCTTTAAAATGTTTTCCTTCATTGTTGGAAATGGACCTGCCTATTCCCTAGTCCTTCGAAGAGTGCTAACTATGTACCTGCTGGGAGCTGGCTAGATAGGTAGAGACCAGCCTTTAATGAGCTAAACACCCTCAGCATAACAGAGACAAGAAAAGTTCTTGAAGAGTAGGCAAGGAGTTCTGAAGATATTGGCATCTCTGTCAATGCCAAATTTTAAGCAGAAATGCCAGATGGTCACCTGATAGAAGATGGGTGAAGGAGAGGGTCTCTTTGAGAGGAGGCAATATTAAATAGTCTGGAAAAAATATTCTTTTCAAAGTTTAGGTAAGGATTCAGTTATGCCGGTATGTGTAACTTTGCTATTACACAACAGTAAATATTGGAAAGTTTGATAACTCTGTCTTTCAAATTATGAGGTAATTAATTTTGCCTAATCTGGGATTAACCTCGATTAAGTGAGAAAATCAATCAGAATTTTTTTAATGATTATCTTGTTTTGAATGTTATTACAACTATAATATTGATAAAATTCAAATACAACTCACTCATTACAGTGATGGACTGGAGTATTTAAAACAGATTTTGTAGTTATAATTATATAAATCATCATATATCTTATCTTCTACATTGAGTATGGGCTTGCAGTGGTTTATAATCTTAATTTGTAGTTACTTCAGTATACAAAACTACTAACAGTATTCAGCTATTCTGGCTAACCAAATAATCTTTGTACTGATCAAATCTGTATTGTTTTTATACTTGGCTTCATTCCCATGGTATTCAGAGCACCTTAAACAGCACAGGAAAAACAACAAAACAAAACAAAACCCTTTCCATTAACCAATTCACACAACAGAAAAACAATGTGGTGTTCCATAGGACTTAGGAAAAAATGTGGAGGAAACTCATAAAATAGGAAGAAAATTAGATCCTTGCAACGGAGGGTTCAATACAACCAACAACCTCTCTTATCTCTTTCACATATCTCCTTGACCTTACACTATAGGTTAATTTTGTTCAATGGCAAGAAAGATGGTACCAATAGCTCTTAATATATACTCTCCTGGTTCAAAATAGGGGAGGTGGATCCATTTCCAGCCCCCAGGTGTTCAGAAAAGTTCTGAGTGGCCCTAACTGGCCCACCCACACTTAGGCAAGTTCCTGTGGTGAGTGGGCTACAATACTCTTTCTTGCTAGACCAGTTTAACACTAGAGAAGGAGTGTAGCACTGGAGAGAGGTAACGTATAAGTCAACCAAGCAAACTTGGAGCAATACAGTGCAGCCTTTATTTATTCTGTCCCCATGATGTTGCTCGAAATATAAGCTGTCTATAGAATCAGATCCATCAGTGTCTCTGGAAATATTTTCTCCAGTCCATCAGTATTTTGTCTTTCACTGCTTGCATTTTGCAGTTTTCCAACTTGTTGAAAGTAATGTTGATTTTCTTCATCCTTCCAGAGACATGAACATCACTGGGAGTATGCAAGGAGGCAGGAGGGACTTCGAAACCCCTTGAAACTTTAACCCAGCTGTTAATTAGAACTGAAAAGGAACACCTTTTGTGTGGCATTAACACACATCACGTACAATGCCATAAGCCCTTTTCATGGAATAGTGACTTAATTCATTAATGTTTAACACTTTACATCCAATGTCTTGCAAGCAATACTCAAATTCCTGTTCTTTGCACATCTACAACATGCCTATAAGAGACTGGTCCGGGAACCCCGTAGGAACACCAGCAGTCTCAACTCACCTGGACCCCAAGATCTCTCAGACACTGAGTCACCAACCAGGCAGCATACAGTAGCTCATGAAAAGTCCCTGACTCGTTTACAGCAGAGGACTGCCTGGTCTGGCCTCAGTGAGAGAAGATGCACCTAACCCTCAGGACAGGAAAGAGTGGAGAAGTCTGGTGGGGTTGGGATCATGGGGTGGGAACGTCCTCTTGGAGGCAGGGTGGGGATGGCTTAATGGAGGGCTGACCGGGAGGGGGGAATAACGATTGAACTGTAAAAAAAAGATTAAAGAATACTGTGTCTGTGTCTGTGTGTGTGTGTGTGTGTGTGTGTGTGTGTGAGAGAGAGAGAGAGAGAGAGAGAGAGAGAGAGAGAGAGAGAGAGAGAGAGAGAGACTGGCCCCAACAATAAATGCCTCATTAGCCATATGGATCTTTAGTCCACTCTCCGCACCTTCCTTGTTTGGTTAGTTCTTCGTCTGTTTCGGCTGGAAATAAAGAGACCAAATCTTTCTCTTTCTGAAATCCTCTCCACTTTAAGAATCTCATTTTATGGGCGTAGTGGCGCACACCTTTAATCCCAGCATTTGGGAGGCAGAGGCAGGTGGATCTCTGAGTTCGAGGCCAGCCTGGTCTACAGAGTCAGTTCCAGGACAGCCAGGGCTACACAGAGAACCCCTATCTTGAAAAAAAAAAAAAAGAATCTCAAATACTCCTGTTATAGCACACTTGCATATTTTGTAGTCTTTCATTTCCTTGGGTTGCCTTCTACTAATAAATTTTAAAATGTAAGAAGTGTGATCAAAACTCCTGGGAGGAGAGGAAATAAATCAACAGCTGTTTACTAAGTCATTGAGCTTTGCCAAGGGGAGAATGTCAGTAATCTCACGGAGGATTTGGATGAAAACGACAATGATTATCTTTGTTTTACTTTGACATGTAAAGTAAAATGAAAATGTCACGTTCATAAGAAACGAGAGATACGAGAGGAACAGCAGCTTCATTAACAAAGGGAATTCCTTTCATTTCAAAAGTATGTTTCCCCAAAATTAGTGTTAATTTTTCTCTTCTAATAACTTCCCCAGAACAGAAAGGAGGAGCATTAAATCCTAAGTGCTTTGTAGGAACAGCTTTGTAATTTCAGGATTTTTTTTTATAGCATTCTAAACCTGTTTAAAATTTAAAATTGAAAAAAAAAAAGACAAAGAAAGGGAAAAGCGAAATTGTGTTGACAGAGTTCCTATGCTTAAACTTTCCGTCTATGCTCCCATCCTCCCCAAACAAATTATGACACAATATTTCATTAAGCAGAACAGATATTCTATTGAACATATAACAGAATACCAAAAGCCATTCTATTGTTTTAACAAAGACAATCAATATAAGATTTTATACATTTGTGTTAAAAGCAAAATAGTTTTTTGTATCGTGGCTGAATCTTTTAAAATGAGATTCATATAAAATACTAAGAATATGTATTATTTATTTTTTCATGCTTGCTCTTAAGACATGGTCATGTAGCACAGGCTAATCAGACCTTTGAGATAGCTCAGCAGGTAAAGGTACTTGCCATTAGGATCCATACAGAAGGAGAAATTGACTCCTGCAAGTTGTCCTCTGACCTCTGTGACATGACATGCACACACCCAAACACTCTAATGTAATTTTTAAAAAACATGGATTCAGGGGCTGGTGAGATGGCTCAGCGGGTAAGAGCACCCGACTGCTCTTCCGAAAGTGATGAGTTCAAATCCCAGCAACCACATGGTGGCTTACAACCACCAGTAATGAGATCTGACGCCCTCCTCTGGTGCATCTGAAGTCAGCTATAGTGTACTTATGAATAATAATAAATGAATCCTTGGACTGCAGAGAGCAGGGACTGAGTAAGCGGGACTGACTGGAATGAGCTGGCGGACTGGAGCAAGCGGGGCTGACCAGAGCAAATGGGGCCGAAGGGGGCGGCCGGAGTGAGCATGGCCTACCAGAGTGCGCGGGGCCGACTGGAGCGAGCAGAGTCAACCGGTGTGAGTGGGGCAGACCAGAGCGAGCAGGGTTGACCGGAATGAGGAAAACAATGTAATTAAAATAGATTTTAAAAAATGGATTCAGAGGCTAGAGAGAGGGCTCAGTGGTTTAGCACACACACACACATACACACTCTGTTGCAGAGGGTTCAGTTCCCATAACCCTCATGGAAGCTCACAACTATTCATAACTCCAGTTCCAGGGGATCTGACACCTTCTTCTGACCTCCACAGGCATCAGACAAGACACATACACTCATGCAGGCTGTGGTGGATTAACTGAGATGTCCCCATTTCTCAAGCATTTGAATATTTGGACTCCAGCTTAGAGTACTATATTGGTAGGTTTAAGAGGTGTCACCTCCAGCCTGGTCTACAAAGTGAGTTCTAGGACAGCCAGGTCTATACAGAGAAACCCTGTCTCAAAAAAACCAAGTGCTGGGATTAAAGGCGTGCGCCACCACTGCAATGTGGCTGAATTATAACATAATGTGTGACACGTACAGAGTGTAGTATATGTGTTTATATATTACATATTATTTTAGTCATTAGAAGCAGTCAATTAGAACTTGAACAATTTGAAGCAGACACATGAAATTTCAAATGGTCAGGTTGATGCCACAGAGATGGTAAATTGAAGTGGAGGAAATTGCCTCCATTAGACTGCCCCATGGACATGTCTATGAAATGTATTCTTTTTTAGAGATGATGTGAAAGGCCACCACACTGGATGGTATCTTCCTAGGCAGGTGGTCCTGGGTTGTATAAGTAAGCCATGGAGAACAAACCAAAAGGCTTGGGGGCTGGAGAGATGGTTCAGTGGTTGAGAGCACTGACTGCTCTTCTGAAAGTCCTGAGTTAAAATCCCAGCAACCACATGGTAGCTCACAACCATCCATAATGAGATCTGATGCCCTCTTCTGGTGGGTCTGAAAACAACTACAGTGTGCTACATCCACTCCAGTAGTGACTTGCTTGGCAGGCCTGAAAACCTTGAAGCAGTCCTGAGGCGAAGAGTTTCAAAGGAAACCCATCCTCCTAGAACTGTGGCATTCCATAGCACATATGCTCCAATTTTGTCCTTGCGAATGGATCTGTGTGCTTCCTTTCAGTATTGTTTTGTTATGGGTGCCTCCAAGCAACGACTTGCCAAATACCTAAGCAAGATCAAGCTTTGCTTCCTCAATGCCCTGGGTGGTCCTTGAGCCAACCCTGGGCTTGGAATTCAGAAAGAATGTTGCCTATTCAGTGACATTCAGAATTACCTTTACTAAGAGAAAATTACCTTTTACTAAGAGAGGTAGTGAAATAAATCAGGCATTACTATCTACTACATAGAGTTAGAAATCTAAGGGCAAACTTAGCAACGTAAGTCTAGAATTTTTATTATAGTTACATATGGCAGCCTACATTACTTATTAGTAGAAAGTCCCTCCACACTATTCACTTAGAACAAAAGCCAAGTCACTCTCATATACAGGAATTTGCAACGGGTTTAGGAAGTAGATTGGGCTGTGGTTTTAGAGTATTGCTTTATTCATGAGAAGGTTAGCTAGAGTGGAACGCCTTAATTAGAACCATGACTTGGGTGTGAATGCCCTTGCCCTGGGAGTGTTAAGACCTCACACCTGGCTTCTAAAACTATAGCTGACCTTAGATAGAGTTGTTTTATTGCCCAGTTCCTACCAGTCTTTGTGTTTACATTTCCTCTGCTTTGTGTAAGAGTCATTAAGTATCTGGTGATCTCATTGTACCTTGCTGATGTGTTACCTAATTTCCCTATTTTCTTCTGTATAAAAAGTCTGATGCTCAATTTGACAAATTACACTCAGATCCACACTCCCTTGTGTGTGTCTGTTTATCATTCACCAAACTCCTTGCCCACTTGCTCCAGAGAACCTGTTCCACGCAGACAGGGGGCCTAAAGGGTCTTCGGCAACAGTGTACTTACATATAATAAATATAGAAATCTTTGGGCCAGAGTGAGTGAGGACGGAGCAAGCAGGGCTAGGTGGGGGGGTGTCTTCCATAGTTGCTACCTCTGTCCTCTTTGCTGGGGTTCCTTCCATGACTTCTCTCAGTGATGGACAGTGATTGGGACGCATAAAATGAACCAACCCTTTCCTCTCTGAAGTTGGTTTTGGTTACAGTGTTGATCACAGCAATGAAAAGCAAATCAGAACAGTTGTGGACAGGAAAGATATCCCAAGCTCTACTATCTTTGGATAGAAGGAAGAAGAATGTTGGGGGCTCTTTTCTTGCTTCCTGCTGATTCAGCATGTTGCCGTACTTCCCACCATGATGAATGGACTAACACTGTGAACTGTAAGCCAGGCCCAGTTAAATGGTTTCCTTTATTGAAAACATTTCTTAGGAGCCATATATTAAACATGACACACTATATTCTTAAATCCAAGGAGATCTCTCTGATCCAGTGATGTGATTCTCATTGATAACAGCTGCAAAAAAACAGATGTAATCAGAAAACCTGTTTAACTACCAACAAAATACCATAGCATATATGTGTGCATGTAGTATGTCTTCAAGATTCTAAGGACAAAAAAATGTCAGAATGGCAAAAAAGTGACATAGCTCTTTTTCTGGTAACATGATATCACACATTTATAGAATTGATAGGCTCAAGTCTAAATTTCTTTTCTTTTCTTTTCTTTTTTTTTTTTTTTTTTTTTTTTTTTTTTTTTTTTTTTGAGACAGGGATTCTCTGTGTAGCCCTGGCTGTCCCAGAACTCACTCTGTAGATCAGGCTGGCCTGGATCTCAGAAATCTGCCTGGCTCTGCCTTCCAAGTGCTGGGATTAAAGGTATGTACCACCACTGCCCGGTACTTTCTTTCTTCTTTATAACATATAGCCTTCTTTCTAATCTACAGCTTTAAAATGAAGCTGTAAGGTCATGAGCAATAGAACAAACAGGAACCCAAGGATATTAATTATCAAATTTTATTGCCCTGTGGACCATATGTTGCATCAGTGTTAAACATTTAAGTTTAAATATACCACGGCCTCTGGTCTGGAGGTACAGGCATGTCTTGCCTGTAATCTCAGCTACTTACGAGGCTGAGGGCTGATGGAAGTTCTGGGCCTCCCTGACTCAAAAAGTAGTTTTAAAACATTAAAATGAAATGAATTGAAATAAAGAAATGAAGGAAGGTGTAACTCAGTGTAAGAACTTGCCTAAGCTACACACTGCTTGTTTCAATACCCCAGTGCTGAAAACTAAATAAATAAACAAAAGCCCACACCAACTGGACAACATCTGCTAGCCTACCTTGGTGAGTCGTCCATTATGTCTTTCAGTGCTAAGTGGAGAGTTCTGTGTAAGCTAGTCAGGTCAAGTAGGTCCACACTGCTGGTCAAGTCTGAATCCGTGTTGATTCTCCATGTGGCTTAGGAATTACTGAGGGGATGCTGAAGCCTACAGTGAGAACCATCTGTTTGCTTCCTTCTTTGGTTTTATCAGCTTTGGTTTTCTGTTCGGTTGTGCTGGGATTAGCGGACACAGATTTAAGGTTGTTGCTTTGTCTCATGAATGAAATAATCACATCATGTACTCTTATCCTGGCCACGATACCTGCTCTACAGCCTGCTTTATCTGTATTCACACAGTGACTTCAGTTTGTCGTGCTTAAGACATCAGGTTTCAGCCGGGCACGGTGGCACATGCCTTTAATCCCAGCACTCTCGGGAGGCAGAGGCAGGCTGATTTCTGAGTTCGAGGCCAGCCTGGTCTACAAAGTGAGCTCCAGGACAGCCAGGGCTATACAGAGAAACCCTGTCTCGAAAAAAAAAAAAAAAGACATCAGGTTTCTCCTTTTGTAAGAAGAGTCTTGCAGATTCTCTGTCAATAATGATTATCTCCACTAAGAAAATCTGGGGAATATCAGGGAGGAAGAAAGTTCAATCTCAGGTACCTCACTGTCACCAAGTCACCTAATACTTACACCAGCAATACTTTCTATTTATGTTTTAAAAATGGGTACCCAAATCCATTTTGCAAGTTCAGAAAAATTTAGATTTATTTATTTTACTTTATGTGTATGAAGGCTTTTTCTACACATTAATTAATTTTCTAATGTTGTGATAAAGTTCTATGACCAAGAAGCATTTCCCCAGCACTTGGGAGACAGAGGCAGGCAGATTTCTGAGTTCGAGGCCAGCCTGGTCTACAGAGTGAGTTCCAGGACAGCCAGGGCTACACAGAGAAACTCGGCCTTGAAAAAAAAATCAATATATTGAAAGCTAGTGATAGAATTTTGTTAGTGAAGTGTGGGTTCAAAGAAGTTGAATAAATTCAGGATGCCATAAAAAAAAAATCTAAAATCATGGGATTTTAAATACTGACCCTGGAAAAGAAAAAATAACCCTAACTTCTTTTTTATACTTCTCCTGTCCTTTCTTGCTATTCTCTATCATTATTTCTTTTCTACAAGCAAAGAACAAATTAATCTGTCTGTAGATAATAGGACTAACCTTTTCAAACCTTTATTAAAATGTTGTATTTCAGAGTGGTAACGATGATTTTTAATTCAACATCTGTTTGACAGAAATTTTCAAATTATCTTAATTTTAGAAATGCAAGATAAATATTCTTGTTGCCTTGCATACGATAAAGAAAAATCCTGTTTAAAAAAGATACATTCTTTGCTGTGGTTGTGGGGTTCATCTGTGTTTTCTTATTTAAATCATGCACAGCTCCATTATTAAATTGAATTCATCTGACTGAGGCAGTGAAGGGTGCCTCATCTCCCACACAGCAATTTTAACACCCACTCTTGGCTCCACGTTTTACATAGGCTTAGAGCCACAGAGATTCGTCTATTTAGAATGCTTGCCAAATTTTTCCAAGGCTTTCCTCTACTGGTCTAGACAGAGTTTTCTTTGCAGGTTCCTGACTAACCTTTACAAGTGCGTGTGAGGGTCTGCAAGATGAGTGAGCTCCTAGGAACGCCTGCTGTCAAGCCTGAGGACCTGAGTTTGATCCCTGGAACCCACATGGTGGAGAAAACTGGCTCCAGCAAGTTGTTCTCTGACCTCTACAAGTATGTTGTGACCAGAGGTATACACACACACACACACACACACACACACACACACTAAATAAAATTACATTTTAAAAAGGTTTTCAGCCGGGCGTGGTGGCACATGCCTTTAATCCCAGCACTCGGGAGGCAGAGGCAGGCGGATTTCTGAGTTCAAGGCCAGCCTGGTCTACAAAATGAGTTCCAGGACAGCCAGGGCTAGACAGAGAAACCCTGTCTCGAAAAACCAAAAAAAAAAAAAAAAGGTTTTCACAGGACAGTGGTGGCGCGCGCCTTTAATCCCAGCACTTGGGAGGCAGGGACAGGCAGATTTCTAAGTTGGAGGCCAGCTTGGTCTACAAAGTGAGTTCCAGGACAGATGTTGTCATAGCTGAGTACATGTGTAACTAATCTTGACCTTAGAAATGAGACATGTGACACAAATGTACCGGCTGGGTTAAAGTCTACACAGGTTTGCATATGCCCCATCCTCTGACAAAGGATAGAAGTACACCTATGACTTCATTCATCAGAGTGGGAATAGGGCCAGGGAGCAGACTCATCAGGTAAACGTAGTTGCTACCCAACAAGATGACCTCAATTTCATCCCCAGGATCCCGAGGACTAAAAATGAGAACCAACTCCTACAGATTGTCCTCTGACTTCTACTAGACACTGTACGAGTCAGAGGTAGAGTCATGTGATATAGTAGGCAGTGTCAGGCTGCAACAGCCTGAAAACCTTTTGCTCTTTCATGGCC
>LR749741.1:953561-1084616 GCA_902729485.2 Mus minutoides | reverse complement strand
GGGGGGGGGGGAGCCCATGGCTCCAGCTGCATATGTAGCAGAGGATGGCCTTGCTGGACATCAATGGGAGAAGAGGCCTTTGGTCTTGTGAAGGCCTGATGCCCCAGTGTAGGGGATGCCAGGAGGTGAGGCGGGAGTCGGTGTGTGGGTAAGGGAGCAGCCTTATAGAAGCAGGGTAAAAAGGGATGGGCTATGGGGTTTGCAGGTGGGAAACTGGGAACAGGGATAACATTTGAAATTCAAATAAATAAAATATGCAAAAAAAGTTCTGTTGGAGGTATGCTTTTAATGTGTAAAGTCCTCATGTCTTACAGTTCACTTCTCCTACAATTTGGCATACTGCAGCTCTTTGAGGGCCCAGAGCTGCATCTTTTCCTACCATTTCAACATTTGGCTTACTGTTGTTTGTCCAGCGTGGATGTTTTGAGCCGTTCCTATAGAAACCGTGTTCCCTTATCTTTCTACCCCTTCCAATCAGTTTGCTCTGCCCTTCTCCTTGAATTAAAGTGTGGCTGCAGAGAAAATGCCTGCCTTGCACTTCCTTTCTGCAGAATTTTATGGGTGTCACTTCTCCTGGGGTTGAAGACTGCTGGGCTGCTACCCTTGTGATTACAGATTCAAATTAGCCACAGATTCACATGACCCATAGAGGCTTTCATCCACTGTACACTGGGATAGCTGTGAGGAAAGAGGTAGGAATCAGTTGAAGACCTTTATCTAGGATGATTGATTAGAAAAACGTACCTCTGGGAGTTCTGTGACGGGGTTTCCAGCCACCATTATTAAATCAGAATAGCTCTGACTTAATTCTGCAAGTGACTGACCTCAGTGCTGGGTTAGACACATGAAAACTAGTTCAGGACTAGATGGCTTAGTTTTTAAGGTCAATTGCTGCTCTTGCAGAGAAAATGGGTTTCTGCGGACCCAACTCTATCTTCTGGTGTCTGTGGGCACCAAGCAGGTAAATATTCAAGCACATTAAACGATCTTTTTTTTAAAAAATGTTTTTTTTTTAAAGATAGACTATTGGAAGGAAGGACTGTGGGGAATAGGACCTGACTAGAGGAAATAGGTGCCTGGAGCATGTTCTTTAAGACTATATTTTGTACTATCTTCCTCTTACTGCTCTTCTGTTTTCTGCTTTCTGGGGTCTAGATACCTCTCACCTCACTACTAAGGTTGTATGTAGTCTATCACATCCCAACACCATTCCTGAGCTTGGCCCAATGGAGGGCTCGCTTTTCTTAGTGGGGCTTCTTCTCTGTCTGATCTGGGGAGCCTGAGCCCCAATCTTCTATCCGAGTAATGTCACAAAGCCCTTGATAAAGTTAAAGGTTCTACTTCCTGGAATGCCTCTCCATGAAAACGAGGTATTCCCAGAACTTTAAGCTTCAGCCAAGGAAACTTCACCCTAAGAAGAAACCCTTCCCACTCTCTAAGATTCATCCAGAATAGGAACATAGTGTATGCACACAAGCTATTTCATTGACAATCACCTAAAAGAGGTGTATAACTGAAATCTTCCTAGAAGACTCCCTTTCCCTGATTTATACTTCTTTTCTTCCTTTCCTACCAGGTGTACACCAGGGCCTGGATACCCTGAGCAGAAAACGGAGCTACAAAATAAATACCTCCCCACTTCAATGAATCGAATACCTCCCATTTCCTCAGCCATCTGGCCACAGCCATAATGAAGTGAACACATGTATTTCTCATCTTTTGTCATCTTTTCTTCACACTCACATCTTTTCCCCTTGAATCCTTTGGAACAGACTCAAGGTTGCTCATGTGTTCTGTTCTTTCATACAATTGTTAATCAGTGATGATATATTTGGTTATATTCAATAGGGCAGGCTCATTCACTGCTGTTACCCCAGCATTTGAAATACTGGAACAGCAGCTCAGCTTATATGTATAGGCAGAATTTGCTTTGAAGGAAGAAAGGAAGGAAGGAAGGAAGGAAGGAAGGAAGGAAGGAAGACAGAAAGAAAGAAAGAAAGAAAGAAAGAAAGAAAGAAAGAAAGAAAGAAAGAAAGAAAGACAGGGAGGAAAGACAGGGAGGAAAGAAGGAAGGAAGGAAGGGAGGAAGGAAGGAAGGAAGGAAGGGAGGGAGGGAGGGAGAAAAATGAAGGAATGAATAAAGGAAGAAGTGAGGGAAGAAGGGAGAAAAAACAGAAAAAAGAGGAAGGTGGTGACATCTGACCTCCCAAGGGTCACATATTTTTTTCATGTTCTATTTGCTTTTTGCTGCTGTACTGTGTTTCTTTTATGTTTAGCAAGTTGCTTATAATCGATTCTAAGCCATTTAAAAACATGGTTTGTTTTTCCTGTGCCAGCTTTGCTGTAAATAGAGGAATTCACTTCTCTGAGGGGTCAGATGACAGATTCCATTGGGAAGTCCTGCAGAGTCATATCCCAATAAACAGCCACTCCTTTGTCCCAGCCTCTGAAGCCTGATGGTGGTGTGAATGTTCACAAGGCCAGCTAGTTTCTTTGCATCTCCTGCTGCTTCTGGAATTACCAGCTTCCTCCAAATTTCCCACATGTATGTAATTCCATGGTTAACCTCTGCTTCTAGATTTTAACCCCAGACCAAAGAAAATTAACAAGTAGTCTTTGCTTACCATTCCATTCTTTTGCAAGCATGGAATGATGGGTTTCCCACAGGAACAGTGGGAGAGCATTGTTTGTTGGCTTTTCTACTCTCTGTGGTGTTGGCTTCTTTCTTCCCCTTGGCAGCCAGGCTCAGAGTGCATTGGTCTCACACCCTGGGTGCCCTGTGGCACTGTATGCCTTCTCACCACTGTTTTGACTTGGAATTTTCTGTCTCAAATTCTGTGGGCTGCTTTTGGGAAATGCTATCTTTACATCATCTTCAAACAGGAAGCACAGCCCTTTGACCTCTTTTCCCTGAATCTCTGGCCTGTTTTCTGCATTTTTCTCCAAGAGGATTTGTAAAGACAGGAACTGAGTTTTTCAGAAGTCCTTTTTATGCATATGGTTTATCCAACATGATTGTCTGTGTATACAGATGAAAGACATGTAACATACACATAAAAAGACACGTAAATTCAAATGGAAACTGGTAGGTACATACAACGAAACAGTATATAAAAACTATATAGGCAAAGAGATTAAATAGAGACCATTCCTGTCTATTGTCCAATGGGATAATTGTTTTTTATTGGTGGTTTTTTTTGTTTTTGTTTTTGTTTTTTTTTACATTTTGATAGGATGAAAGGTTACTTACACTAATTACTAATTTTCTGTACAGTATTCAAAAAATTAAAGAAAGTATCCAATACCTTTTTAGGTAGACTGTGTTAGATGATTTTGTTCAAGTTTGGGCTAATGTAAATATACCTAGCACATTTAAGATAGGTTTGGGATTATTTGAGGTTTTGTAGGTTCTGTATACTAAAAACATTTGTTTTTTAAGGACCAGGGAATGATTCATTTGGTATGGTATTTGCTGCAAAAGCATAGGGACATACATACATTCAGATCCCTAGAACCAATGTAAAAAAAAACAAAAAACAAAAAAACCCAAAATGGGTGTGGCCATGCATACCTGCAAATCCCAGTTGCTGAGGTAGAGCTTGCTAACAGTCCATCTAGTCCATCTGTGAACTTCAGGTCCAATGAGAGATCCTATTTCAAAAAATGAATAATAACAATAATAATAATGATAATAAATAATGTAGAGGAAATGCAAATGTCAACCTTGTACCTCTAAATACATGACCATACACATGGCTGCACAATGTAGAGACAAACATGCAAAGCATTCTTGAGTTATGATATTTTTGCTAGGATACAACTGCATGAGAAGTTGCCAAGAGTTTGCATTGCCAATGTTTCAGAAATTTCCTAAGTGTCTGTCTATCCCTAGTCCTAACACTTGACAGAGCTCCCAAATCCCTATATCCCCCAAACAATCATTTTTTTCCTCTGTTTACTGTTGCCATTTCTTAATTGTGTTTACTGTTTTACCACCTACATTTTCATTACTTCAGATGACTGCTCTCCTAATTATCTTTTTCTTGTTTCAGGGCTCCTTATGTCCTCAAGTCTATTAGAAACAGGTCTAAAAATATCACTAATCTCTGCAGCATCTCTCCTTCCTCCTGGGTACCTTTCCATCTGCCAGATTGATTTTGTTCTGCCAATATTAAATACTTGTCCCCAGTGCCTTTCTTTCCCACACTGATGATAAAACCTTGGGCCTGGGCGGGGGGCTTTCTTCTACCCCGGAAAATACAGGACACGGTCACAGAAGTTCTCAATGTTCTTGTCAGGCTCACCAAATCCACCACGGTCTCGTGAAAATAAAAGGGAAATTAAGTTGAGTGCTGTTCTCACTCACCAGGAGACCGTGATGAACGCAGGACTTCTCCAGTATTCCCAGGACTGCCCAGAATAAAAGTGTTTTCTCTATCATTTGGCCACTGGGTCCTGGAAGGTCCACAGGGCCCATCATGTTCCAAGGCTTGAGAAGCTTAATAAGAGGTATCAGTGTGCTGCTATGGATTTTCATGTTTTTGACTTGTCTCTTTATTTTCCATGTCATGTAGCATATGCATTGTTCCTTCCCACTATTCTGTTGCTCATTTAGCTTCTCTCTTTGCCTGCCTTATATGGTAAAAGGTGAACTGTTTATATCATCCTAAGAGCTCGTGGATGTTTTCAGCATTGTGTGCTTTTTGATATTTATCCTTCACGGGGGGGTGGGGGGTTCTCTTCTTTCTTTCTGAAGATTTTGTTCTGCTGGCCCATTTAATTGCTTCCAACTAATGAACTCTAATTCTAAAATCAAGGTCTCCTGAGGTGCTGGCCAGTAGCACTTTAAGTCCCACTGTTATCTTCCATTCTGTCTGTTCAACCTCTCTTTATGGGGACATCTCATGCTAAGGTTATTAACCTCACATCATTTGCCCGTCTCCCCTCTTTTGTACTCATTTTGTTCAGTGTGGGCAATTCAAAAGTAAATCGTTTTGGCCATAAATCCCAAGTCCGTACTCATGGAATACCCTGCAATCTACTCCATGGAATCAGCAGGCAATCTGGAGGCCCATTCATAGCCGTGAGTATTAGAGCAAATACCTCTGCAGTGTTAGAAGACTCCTGCAGCCCTTGGACATGAACTTCAATGAGGTCAGTGGCAGAACTTACTTTCTCCTCTCTGTTCAAATGCTTCAGAGTTTCCTAATTAAATGGTGTGTCTGGAGGCAGAGGCACAGAACACTTTTTTTTCTACTTTACTGTTTAAATGTTTGGATATTTATTTTAGGTTAGAAATGATGTGTTGTGTTGTGTGTGTGTGTCTGTTTGTACTTTCATCTAAGTGTGGTTCTTCTACTACAAGCACCCTTTCCCCGGACCCTCTAAGGAAACACTTAGTTGTAGAAAGGATAGGCTGCTGTGGGCCTGAACATGGGGCCTGACTCTTTCAAGTCTTAGGATGATAGCAAACTTCCTTCTTGTTCCTAACTCTAAGACAGGGATTCTATCTTCAGGAGTCCTCAAAAGAATTGAATAAGGCATTTACTTAAAAGTTTGGCAGATGTGACCTTTCACGTAAAGAGGGATCCATTTTTTTTTTTTTTTTCATCTGTTTAGACATCACTGTCTGCCAGGGCATACCAAAGTTATATGCTCTGTAATCTAGTTTTGGTCTTACACATTTTTACTGATAAAAGATTTCTCAGAAATGAGAAAAGATTTATTAAAGTAAAATTAGGTTCACACACACACACACACACACACACACACACACACACACACACACTTCAACTGTTTGTCTCTTAAGGGAAAAAAGGCTGGCATGGCAGTTCAGTTGGTACGAGCATGTTACCAATCCTGATAACCTTAGTTCCATCCAGGTGACCCACATGGTAAGAGAAGACACCTACTCCTCAAAGTATTCCACATGCATTTCAATATGTACCCCAAAATAAATAACTAAAAATGTGATATTTAGGAAAAGGAAAAGATTTTATATATATGTGTGTGTGTGTGTGTGTGTGTGTGTGTGTGTGTGTGTATAAACATTATACATACATACATACATACATACATATAAATAATTTGAAAATGAACTCATTTATTGTTCCTGCTCACTCTCTATTAATGAGGATAACCTTACAAATCAGCCATGTGTGGTTTCTAAGAATTACATGAGAAGGCAGCAGAGAAATTCAGAAGAAATCAGGAATGTCTACTTCCCTATTTCCTAGTACTTCAAGGAATCAACACTTGATGTTTTCAAGTAGTCAGTTAGCCTTGAAGATCAGATCATAACTCGTAAATTAGTCATATTCCATTACAAAATGCATCTTTCATTCAAGGTTCAGGATGCCACATGAAATTTTAACGTCCCCAGAGAGAATGTGATGAAATCAAAGGGCATCTTTTTTTTCTTGGAGAGATCATCAAAATTGTTATCAAATTGGAGGAGCTGACCATCAATCTGAAAACAATGTGTGGGAATGCTAGCTGTACAGCTGAGCAGGTAAAGTGCCTGGTGCTGAAACCAGAAAGCCTGAGTTTACAGTTCTAGCATCTGTAAAATATTGAATGCACTGGAACATGTCTGTCCCTCCTGCACTGAGTGGACAGAGGTGGACGGATTCCAGATAGCAGGCTTTATCTTTCAAACTAAGGTAGCGTGCCATAGAGGATGAGGCCAGTATCCAAACTTGTACCCAGACACATGGACTCACACAAATACTTGTACACCCTATAAACAAATGTGCATAGTATAGAACACACAAGCACACACACATCAGTGGCAGGTTTGTGTGTGTGTGTGTGTGTGTGTGTGTGTGTGTGTGTAGTGAAATTTCAGCACAATATAAGACTTTTTTGTAGACACATTTATCTCGGGAAATTTCTTTGTTCCTAAAGGTGAATAGCTGGGTAATGTGACACATGTCTGCATTCCAGGCAATTGCTTGAGACAGGAAATTGAGGAGGAAAGATGGAAAGTTCCAGGGAAGCCTAGGCTACATAGCAAGTCCCAGGACAGCTTGGGCTAAATGGCAAGCTCTGCATCAGCCTGAGCTCAAAACAACTTTCAAAGTGGCCTGCACTACAAAGTGAGCTCTGCCTCAAAAATATCAGTGAACTGATTAAAAATCAAAACCAAAGAGGATTAAAGATAGACAAGAGTATTTCCACCCAAAATGTAATCAATGTTTGAACCATAGCATCTTTTAAAACAATTTATTACTATTATTTTTATTATTTAAAACAATAATTAAATTTAAATATATTTTTATCATATTCTGGAGAGAGATAACTCAGCTATCGAAAGGTTAGGTAGGTTCATGACCAAATGAGCCATAGCATCTTTAAACCAAAAAACAGAACACATTCCTTTTAATTTTAGTTCTTCTAGAATGCTCTAATCTTTGAAATTTGATGAATTTATGACTATATTTTCCCAATCCTGATGTTTATTTTTAATCTGGGCATGTATTTAAAACAACTATGTTCAAAATGTATTTAATTAGGTATATATTATAAGTAAAACTTACATATACATACGTGTAGCAGCAATTAATGAACTTGAAAGACAGCAAGGGGGGGTTATATGGGAGGGCTTGGAGGGAGGAAAGAGAAGGAAGAATGATTTAATTTATTATAATGTCAAAAAATCTTATAAAATTGAAGTAATATTTATTATAAGTCATTATATTGCCTTTGTAAAGTACAGTTTACTGTGGTTGTCACACTTGTTTGATATCTTGCTAGATTCTGTGAGCAGTGCTGAGATTTTTCTATAAAGTTTTCTGCAGTGTCCACCCAAATTCTCTGAAATAACTGTTCTTCACAGTTCGTTCTGCTGGGCCACTGTTTGCTCTCCTATCTTCTTCAGAAGAGCTGGCTACATCTTGGGTACCTGCTAAGATTTATTGTCTTTGAACTGCCACTTCTTCTTAGCTGTCCACATTCATTAATCAGCATGACTTACTGGCTAGGGTGCTATCTGCAATGTGTGTTTTTATCAGATAGGCTGTGGCTAAAGTCCATCCATTATTTCTCAGCCTCTAGCTTCTTGCCTCTATCCTGGATTAATCATGCTGGCAAATATCTGAGGAGCATTTATCCTTGAAGGGTTCTATAAGGGAAGGATCCAAATGAGCTTGGATGATAAACTCCATAACTCAGAATCAAATCTGTGAAAGCACCAGGTGTAATTCACAACCTCCAGGCATTGCAGAACTGCAGGTTTTTAGTAGAGAAGTTTGCATACTGGACAGTAAACTTAAATCATGAACAGTTAAAACAGAACTCCTGATATTCAATGTATCACTTAGAAAAAAAGGCCACACTTAGAGAGTTATAATTCACCTCAGTTGCCTGTGGTTCATTGATTCTGACATCTAATTAAATTGATCAGCTCCAATGATCACCAAGGCAACTGTTGGCTAAACATTACTAGAAAAATAAGCTTGGTTTAAATTTCTGATGTATTTCATGGTTTCGACCCAACACTGGAAATGCATATGAATTTGTTTTGAAGTAGAAATTATACACAACCGAGCACCATAATTTATCCTGGCGTATTGGGTACTGTTTGCTTGCTTTTATCTCCTGCTTGTCTTTGTCATATTAATTTCAGGGGCTTTCTCATATTTGTACTTAATTCACTTTTACTTGTGTTTTCTTTCAACAAACCCTGCTTTTGCACTTAATTGTTTTTAAGGAAAGAAAATGTCACCTTCAGTACTCCAGTGCTTTTGTTAAAAAAAAAAATCAATCTTTATTTAATCAAACATCAATCGAAAAACCCATAACACACAACTTAGAAACATTTCGTTAAAATAGTTTCAATGGTAGAATTTGGCATAAGTATTTCAAGACAATAAGTCAATATTTGTCTCAAAACCTAATGCTATATGTAAAAAGAAAGTTCTTCCATAATAAAATCGGGAGGGGGGAGATCATACATAGTAAGAGCAGGGGAGAGAGAAGGAGATAGTTGGGGGGACGATCTCCAGGACATGAGACCTGGAGTGGGGAGAGGTCCCAAAGGATCTATGGAGGAAACTCTAGCTGAGACTCCTAGCAGTGGTGGATATGAATCCTGAAGTGGCCACTTCCTGTAGCCAGGTAGTACTGGCAGTGGAAGAATAAAGACAGCAACCGTTCCACAAAACCTTTGACCCAAAATGTGTCCCAGCTACAAGATGTGCAGGAACAAAGACTGAGGGGATGGCCAACCAATGGCTGCCCCAAATTGAGACCCATCCCATGGGGAAAAACCAATCCCTAACACCATGAATGATGCTCTGTTATGCTTGCAGGCTTGAACCAAGCATCACTGTCCCCTGAGAGGCTCCACCAAGCAGCTAATGGAAAGAGATGCAGAAACACCCAAAGATGGAGGTTGGGGTATCTTACAGAAAAGTAGAGAGAAGGATTGAAGGACCAGAAAAGGATAGGGAGTCCACAGGAAGACCAACAGTGTCAACAAACTTGGACCGTTGGGGGCTCCCAGAAACAGAATCACCAAAGAACCCAGATGTCCCTCAACAGAGGAATGGATACAGAAAATGTGGTACATCTACACAATGGAGTACTATTCTGCTATTAAAACATGAATTTATGAAATTCTTGGGCAAATGGATGTATCTGGAGGATATAATCCTTAGTGAGGTAACCCAAGCACAAAAGAAGTCATTGGATATGCACTCACTGATAAATGGATATTAGCTCAGAAACAGAATATCCAAGATACAATTTGCAAGACACAAGAAAATCAAGAAGGAAGACCAGTGCATGGATACTTCATTCCTCCTGTGAATAGGAAACAAAATACCCATGAAATGAGTTACAGAGACAAAGTTTAGAGCTAAGATGAAAGGATGGGCCATACAGAGACTACCCCACCAGGGGGGATCCATCCCATAATCAGTCATTAAACTCAAACACTATGGCATAGGACAGCTAGTGCCTACTTAAGGGACCCTGATATAGCTGTCTCATATAGAAGTGGGTGCTCATAATCATCTATAAGATGGAACACAGGGCCCACCATGGAGAAGCTAGAGATAGAACCCCAGGAGCTGAAGGAGTCTGCAACCCTAGAAGAGGATCAACAATATGAACTAACCAGAACCCCCAGAACTCATGTCTCTAGCTTCATATGTAGCAGAAGATGGCCATCATTGGGAAGAGAGGCCCCTTGGTACTGCAATCTCTATATGCCCCAATACAGGGGAACGCCAGGGCCAAGAAGTGGGAGTGGGTGGGCAGGGGAGCAGGGAGGGGGGAGCGGGAGGTGACTTTCGGAATAGCATTTGAAATGTAAATTAAGAAAATATCTAATAAAAAATCTGGAAAAAAAAAAAGAAAAAGCAAGCACAGGTGGATCTAGGCCCCCTGCCCATGTGTAGGAGATGAGCAGCTTGGCCTTCATGTAGTTCCCCTGGAGCAAGGGTTGTCCATGAACATGTTGCCTGCATGCCTGCCTGTGGATCCTGTGCCCCTAAGTGGACCACCTTCTTCAGCCTAGGTGGGAGATGATGCACCTAGTCCTACAGTGAGCTGATGTGCCCATGACATGGAGTCGGGATATGACACACAGATGGGGGCTTCCCCTTTTCAGAAGAGAAAGTTAAGGTGGAATGTGGTGAGTACTTGCATGGGGGTTTCTTGGAGGAGAAGAAGAAGGGCTGATATTGGTTTGTAAAGTGAATAAATAAATAAATAAATAAATAAATAAATAAACAAAAATTTAAAATACTAAGGAAAAATATCAGTAATGCTATTGATGACTATGACTCCGGGTTGACCTTATACTGGGTAAAAACATCTTGTAGTTAAATTTGAATAATTAGAATAAATAAAAGTGGAGAATCTAAACTTTTTTTTTCAAATGAATTCTTTCTCAGTAATAATTCACACTTACTTTTCCATTTTATGAAGTGGTAGATTTAGTCTTTGTTATATTTTATCAATAACATTGTATCACAAAAGCCAACATACATTTTAAAATACATAAAGAAGTTTTGGGAATAATTGTCATTCAGTTGCTCTTTATGTGACAGGACAACATTTTATGCTCTTTTTCCTACTTTTATTAACTTTTTACTCTGGTAGAGGAGGGTCTATGTAACAGCTTTGTTGGTATAGCAGATATTAACTTAAGTTTCCAGGGGATAGAAAAATCTTTCAGTTTATAAAGTGCTTGTATTGCAAGCATAGGGACCTGAGTTTGATCTCCAGAACTCATGTAGAAACATCTGCCCAGAGTCATACGCAGTTACAATCCCACTGAGGGAGGCAGAGGCAAGCAGATTCCTGAGGATCATGGGTCAGCCACATCATCTCTTTCTAAGTTTCAGCTCAGTCAGGGACCTTATTCCCAATAATTCTGTTGAATGATGCCAAAGGGCTCTACACACACACACACACACACACACACACACACACCGAGAGAGAGAGAGAGAGAGAGAGAGAGAGAGAGAGAGAGAGAAAGAGAGAGAGAGAGAGAGAGATTAGTTGTCAGTTGAATGACACTGACAGTTTTACATTTTGTGTATTTTCATCAGATTATGGAAACTCTTAGCACCATGTCATTCTGTCATTCAAGTTATTTTTTGTTTTGTTTTTTTGTTTTTCATTTAGACGTCTTTGTCCAAGATCAAATATGAGTCTTTTGTTTGACTTTTGAGACTGCGTTTGTGCTAACCTTGAATGTGTAACTCTCCATATCCCAGGGTGCTGTTTTAAGAATAAATGGACATCTTTGCCTAAATCTAAATTCTTGAAGACATTACTGAAGCAGGAACAGAGTTGGGAAGACTTCTGATCCCCTCTCCATGATGACATCTGCAGAAACATACACCATTTCCTCTGGTCTCTGTAGTTCCCAGTTCTTAGCTCTACCTTACTTTCATAAACTCAGAGTCACAACTCCACAGGGACTTGTGAGTAAATGTGGAGAGGGACGTCTTGAAAACTTAGCAACAGTAAAAGTTCTCTAAGCACTCCAGCACCAAAAGTTAATTAAAAATTAAACATGTAATGAGTTGTACAATTTCTGGTAGTGCTTGCCTCTGCCATATTGCATAATTCCAGTGCAGACTTGATTTTGAATATACAGCACAATTGTATAGACCATTGTTCGTGAAGTTTCAAGGAACACTCTAGGTTTAGACACATGTATCTTTGGATTACAACATTTTCGTTGAGTACAGAAAATTTTCTCTTCTTACTGAAACACTTCAGTTTTTCTTGCTTTCAGTTTCCTCTGGAAGTTTATACCACAAAGTCTTCAGTCATTGACAATATAAGATCTCCATTGATTCAGAGGGAGAAATCATGAGTTTAACCTTCTAAAGACAGAAATAAATATCAGTATTTACTTTTACTCCTAATATAAATGCTGACTGTTGTCACCTTGAAGCCACACATACTCTCACAAACACACACTCATACAAGTACATAAACAAAAGATTAATAAGATACTTTGAAATGTTTATATAAATGGAAAAATTAAGTTCTTACATGGAATTCCTGTTTTAGCTATCTCTGATTAGAATTGTGTTTATGAGTGGTGACTTGACTCCATTATGTGCCCTTTATAAGAACATATTCTATTGGTCTTGTGAAGATTATATGAACTAGTACAGGAGAATGCCAGGGCCAGGAAGCAGAGTGGGTGGGTTGGGGAGCAGGGCAGGGGAGAGGGTATAGGGGACTTTCAGAATAGCATTTGAAATGTAAATAAAAAAATTATCTAATAAAAATTTTTTTAAAAGAACATTTTTTATAGGGAGATTAAAGGAATTTTTTGAAATTAGTAAAGCTATGGACCGCGAGAATGAGAGATTAGGAGGTTCAAAAGCTGCATGACTCACTGACAGTATAGCATGCAGGCAATAATCATTTCAGCAGGATTGAGAAAACTGTGTGTCAGAAGAAAAGAAAAGGGACTCATCCAAAGGATCTCATGAAGTTTCATAAGTTAAAATCACTGGTAAATTGAAAATATGATGCAAACACTGAAAAGGGGTACCCACATATCTGTATGCAGAGAACTAGTATAGGGGTTTTGACCAAAAGCACAAGGGGTCTGTCTCTCAAGAATCTGAATAGACAAAGCCCATCAAAGGTTGAGATTATAGCTTATTTTTTTCCAATTTTTATTAGATATTTTCTTCATTTACATTTCAAGTATTATCCAGAAAGTTCCCTATACTCTCCCCCATCCTCACCCTGCTCCCCTACCCACCCACTCCCACATCTTGGCCCTGGCATTCCCCTGTACTGGGGCATATAAAGTCTGCATGACCAAGGGGCCTCTCTTTCCAAGGACTTGTACATGGCTCTGCCATCCATCATTTTGTCTGTGTATATATGTATGTATCTATCATCTTCCTATCTTCTCTATCAGTTTTTGTATCAATTTTCTATATATCATCTACCTATTTATCGATATATCATTCAATTATCATTTATTATTAATTATATATAATCTGTCTATCATCTATATATTTCTACATATATCTGTCTGTTATCTACCTATGCACCTATCAGACTCATTCTCATTCTGCTATACATACACAAAGCTGTCTAATCACAATCTCTGTGAACTCAATCCTCATAAACTATAATTTGAAGCTAATTTATAAATAAGTTTACTGATTACTAAGTAATGCAAAGCACAGTTATAATGAGGTTGTTTGTGCCCTGAAACATAATTTAGAGTTTTATTGTTTTTAGTATCTTTGAGACACGGTTTAACTATGTCATTCAGGCTGATCTTATAATTTCCATTGTCTGGTCTCAGACTTCTGAAGGCTAGAATTATTATTATTATTTATTAGTTCTATAGCCAGTAGTTCTTCATTATTTGAAAATGAGGAATCACATTTAAAATTTAACTAAATATTTAAATAGCCTGTGTAACATTAAAATAATAACAGAAAATATGGAAAAAGTTGAAGGATTGTGAATATACTGTTAGATTTTTTTTTTGTCCTTCTCAATATACTACTTCCTTCCTAAATATCCAAGGGAGTTGTTCTGAGAAATGGTCATGATTTATTAGATGAGACATATGGAATTTTCAAATTATGCTATTTCTATACTTTATATCCATAAATGAGATTTGAGAGACTAACAAAACTCAACAGATAGGTAGAAGAAACAGCTTCACAGTTATAGCACTAGCCATCCAAATACAAGGACCAGAATTCAGATTCACAGAAGCCATGTAATACCAAGTGGGAATGCTAGCCTTCCTGTAATTCAAGTCTCAAGGGCAATGATAGGAACACTGGCACAAGTGGCTGGTGAGACAAGGGGTTTGGATGAGCTCTGGGTTTGATTAGTAGAACCTGCCTCAAAAAAAGACAGAGGAAGATTCTTGATATAAGCATCACTCCATATGTCTTTCACACATGTGCACCTACACACATGAAAGCATGTAAGCATATGTGTATGTATACTATACACACAAACTCATTAAAAGAAGAAAACAAATTCCCAAAGATATGAAAATAGTATCCAGGAAAGGGAAATAATGTCTTATATTTATCTGTCTTGCATCTAGACACAATTCTGAATGTTTAAAATTACAGGAGATAGGGAGTCCATTGCTTTGTCTAAAAAAGCTTTTATCCTTAGGTGTTTCCTGCATAGAGCAAAATGTGATTGGGGAACTGGAAAAAGATTATCACCATATCTTGGAGATTGAAGATGTGGCTATAAGAACCCCTGAGAGATGAGATGGAATCAGGACAGATTCACAAGGGTATACATTCTCAGGTCTCTTCCATGTTCAGTCCATACTAAGAAGGGATTGAGGAGAGTATGGAGGGAATGCATAGGGGAGAGAGTTTCAGTAGATTATAGACTGAGGATTACCTCTTTGGTCTCCACCAAAAGAAGTGGCCCATAGTGTTAAGGGGGAGGGGATGTATAGGTGACTTGAAAATAACTTTACCATCTTTCTCCTCATGCTGTGGACAAGCATACAAACTTTATGTGCGGTGATTCAGTCAATCTTTACAATATATTAAATTGGAGAATTGTTTTAATTTTTTTAATGAGGAGATTGAGGTACAGAGAATGTGAAGGACTTGCTCCAAATCTCATTTGTAAGTAAAAGATCCGAGTGTATACCTCAGGCCATATAGTTCTAGATTTTATGGATTGAATCACCATGCAGTTGGTGCAAAACCAGAGCTGTAACGCCAGTAGTAACAGAGACTCAACATTAATGGATCAAATCTCAGTTGCAACCTGTTTGGATATACTTACTTTTAGAATACTGTTTCATGGATAAAGCCTTATGAAGGCCTTAATGATTAAATTGGAGCTGAACATTTAAAAAATGATGTATTAGGTAAACGTGAAACTATTATAGCAAAATCTTTAAGATATTTTATTTTTCTAAAGATGTATAAATACTTTTGTTTTTAAATGTCTGGTCAAGGCTACACAAGTCTTTAGAAATGCAGCTCAAATATGTGAAACAGGAAAGTAATTCATCTATAGATAGACAGGATCGAGTATTGAAAGGGCAGGGCTATAAAGGCAGTGAACTCACGATAACAAGAATGTATGCACTAAGCACAACATACAATCTTTTTGTGCCCTCTCCTGCAAATACTAAATTGGATATTGAATTACTTTGAGAAAATATAGCATTTATATTCTTGATAAATGCAGGAACATAACAAGGCATTTACACTAAAGTTCAATTATTCTTACTTATGGAGGCCTATGACCACTAAACCGATACACCCAGCCTATTCCCAAAAGAGATGATATACTTATATCCCCAACAACCAGTCAACTGTTGATCAATCATCAGATGCCCTAGAAACCAAGTGTCTTAGATCAGAGCATAATTGGTTAAATACTTGGTCTATAGACTCATAAGCTAAAATATGTATGCCATATTAATTAGTAAGTATGGGTGACATGTTAAAAATAGATAATGACCAAGTATTTAACCAATTAAGTTCTGATAATTACATATAGGATATATATATATATATATATATATATATATATATATATATATATATATATATATATATATATCAGCTTTACAATTTTCCTGGATTTGAAAAACTTTATAGAGGGAAGCTAGAAGTATGTAAAAAATTATGCCTAACTTTTATTTAATATATAACATATATTTACAATTATATATATCAAAATACATTTATTATCAAGTCTTGACTTTTATAGTATAATATGACATATAACATATTTTAGTTATATCTAGGCATTTGGTCACCTCTATTTCCCAAATAGCTACCTAGTAGTCATAAATCTATCATATGCATTTACCAACTCCAAGTAACAAGGTAAGCATTTATTTTTTATTATACAATATGAATGTATATCATAAAACTGAAATTAGCTATGCTTTTTAATGAAATGTAATGATTATTTCATTCCAGCAACAGACTGAGGTTTAAAAAGACTATTGCTTTGGATTGAACTTCAGTTTGCTAAGGGAGGGAGCTAACTTTTACCCAGCAATATTTGAATAGATAGGTTGGCAAAGCCAGCAGCTGCTCATTATAGGTGATAAAAGTTAAAAATAAAGTCAATAAATTGCTTTTTACTACAGGAGAATTTTTTTAACTTTATATGCCAACAAAGAGTTGCAATGCCAGAAGCAGTTGAGGGCTAAATTACTAAACACTTATTTTATCAGAACAGAATGCTAATGCCAGTGCTTGATTACAATAAGCAATACAATTGCAGGAATTTGGACTCCAAGGCAACCAGACTTTTATATTCATTAGAAAAGTTATTGATTCTGGAAGGTCTCCACTAATAAAAACTACACTATTCTCTCAGGCCTGTGCTATGGACACAGGCAGCTTGTCTGATCAATGGTTTTGAGCATAAGAAAAAGCATTCATTGCTTCCAGTCTCCTTGTGTCTAGGCTGTGCATTGCTGTTGTCAGAAGCATGAAGAGTACATGTGGGTCCTATGCTGTGCACTGTCAGTGTGGCCATGAGATATGCCATCTTGGGTTCTGAATAGCTATGTATAAGATTTGTTAATTAAATTACATAGTTTCCCCCAAATGGAGGAGTTAGGGGAAGGACCAAAGAAGCTGAGTGGGTTTCCAACCCTATAGGAAGAACAACAATATCAAATAGCCAGACCCCCAGAGCACCCAAGGACTAAACCACCAACCAAAGAGTATACATGGAGGGACCCATGGCTCCAGCTTCATATATAACAGAGGATGGCCTTATCTGGCATCAAAGGGAGGCAATACCCTTGGTCCTATGAAGGCTCGATGCCCCAGTGTTGGGGAATGACAGGGCACAGAGGGAGGTGTGGGTGGGTGGGGGAGCACCCTCATAGAAGCAGGGGCAAGGGAGAATGGGATGGGGGTTGTGGAGGGGAAACCAGGAATGGGGATAACCTTTGAAATGTAAATAAATAAAATAATGAAAAATAAAAATAAATAAATTACATTGTTTTGATAAAACATAGTAAATAGGATCCCATTTAAATATAGAATTTAAAAACATTGTGTCTATGTACATAGAAACCATACTAGGCTATTATTTTGTTATAAATTGCCTTGAATAGGATCACCCATAAATGACACAAGCTATTTTTGGGGGGGTAGGGGATGTTTTTTGGACTATCTTAACCAAAGACACAAAAAGAGCTTTATCTTGACTGGTACTTGGGATTATTTTAGGCTACAATTCTTGAGGGGAGAATTATTGCTACAAGTAGTATAACATCATGGAAAACTATTTATGTAACCCAGAGATACTTCTATGTATTATGTGAAATTGAAGGTAGATTTGAGATGACAGGTTCCCTGTGGCTCTTACAAACACCTTTTAGTTTTTTTGTTTTGTTTTTGTTTGTTTGTTTGTTTTTTAAAATATTTGATTAGATATTTTCTTTACATACATTTCAAATATTATTCTCTTTTCTAGGTTCCTCTATGAAAATCCCCTATCCCATCCCCCTTGCCCTACTCCCTAAGCCCCCCACTTCCCCTTCCTGGCCCTGGCATTCCCCTATACTAGGGCAGAGAACCTTTACAAGACCAAGGGCCTCTCCTCCCATGGATGACCAACTGGGCCATCCTCTGCTACATATATAGCTAGAGACATGAGTCCCACCATGTATTTTCATTGATTGGTGGTTTAGTCCCAGGGAGATCTGGGGGTACTGGTTAGTTCATATTGCTATTCCTCCTATAGGGCTGCAAACTCCTTCAGCTCCTTGGGTACTTTTCCTAGCTCCTTTGTTGGAGACCCTGTGCTCAGTCCAATGGATGGCTGTGAGTATCCACTTCTGTATTTATCAGGCATTGGCAGAGCCTCTCAGGAGACAGCTATATCAGGCTCCTGTCAGCAGACACTTGTTGGCATCCACAATAGTATCTGGGTTTGCTGATTGTATGTGGGATGGATCCCCAGGTGGGGCAGTCTCTGGATGGTCTTTCCTTCAGTCTCTGCTCCACACTTTGTCTCTGTAACTCCTCCCATGGGTATTTTGTTCCCCCTTCTAAGGAGGATCGAAGTATCCACACTTTGGTCTTCCTTTCTCTTAAATTTCATGTTTTGCAAATTGCATCTTGGGTAGTCTAAGTTTCTGTGCTAATATCAATTATTAGTGAGTGCATATCATGTGTGTTCTTTTGTGATTGGGTTACCTCACTCAAGATGATGTCTTCCAGATCCATCAATTTGTCTAAGAATTTCATAAATTCATTGTTTATAATAGCTACATAGTTCTCCATTGTGTAAATGTACCACATTTTCTGTATCGATTGCTCTGTTGAGGGACATCTGGGTTCTTTCTAGCTTCTGGCTATTATAAATAAGGCTTCTATGAACATAGTGGTTCATTTGTCCTTATTACAAGTTGGAGCACCTTCTGGGTATATGCCCAGGAGTGGTATTGCTGAATCTTCCAGTAGTACTATGTCCAGTTTTCTGAGGAACTGCCAAACTGATTACCAGAGTACTTGTACTTGCATTCCCACTAGCAATGGACGAGTGTTCACATCCTTGCTGTCACCTTAATTTTTTATCTTAGCCATTCTGACTGGAGTGAGGTGGAATCTCAAGGTTGTCTTGATTTCCATTTCCCTGATGATTAAGGATGTTGAACATTTTTAGGAGTTTCTCAGCCATTCGGTATTCCTCAGTTGAGAATTCTTTGTTTAGCAATGTGCCCCATCTTTTAATTGGGTTATTTTGTTTTCTGGGGTCAAACTTATTGAGTTCTACACACACGCACACACACACACACACACACACACACACACACAAGTTCCCTATCAGACTTAGGGTTGGTAAAGATCTTTTCCCAATCTGTTGGTTTTGTTTTTGTCTTATTGACAGTGTCCTTTTCCTTTTGGAAGCTTTGCAATTTTATGAAGTCCCATTTGTAGATTCTTCATCTTACCATACAAGCCATTGGTGTGCCGTTCAAGAATTTTACCTGTGTGCCCATATCTCAAGGCTCTTCTTCAATTTCTACTCTTTAACTTTCGGTGTCTCTGGTTTTATGCAGAGTTCCTTGATTCACTTAGACTTGAGCTTTGTACAAGGAAATAAGAATGGATCAATTCTCATTCTTCTGCATGCTAACATACACTGATGGTTTTAACTCCTTTGTCAAATATCAAGTGACTACAGGTTTGTGGGTTCCTTTCTGGGTCTTCAATTCTATTCCATTGATCTACCTGTCTGTTACTATACCAGTACCATGCAGTTTTTTTTTTTTTATCACAATTGCACTTTAGTATAGCTTGAAATCAGGGATGCTGATTCCACTAGAGATTCTTTTATTGTTGAGAATAGTTTTTGCTATCCTATGTTTTTTATGTTTTTTGTTAATCGAGATGAATTTGCAAATTGTCCTTTCTGACTCTGTGAAGAATTGAGTTGGTATTTTTATGGGGATTGCATTGAATCTGTGGATTGTTTTCACCAAGATAGCCATTTTTTACTATATTAATCTTGCCAATCCATGAGCATGGGAGATCTTTCCATCTTCTGAGATCTTTTTTGATTTCTTTCTGCAGAGACTTGAAGTTCATATCCTATAGATCTTTTACTTCCTTAGAGTCACAGCAAGAAATAAACCATGTGGAAACAAAAATATCTATACAAAGAATCAACCAAACCAGGAGCTGGTTCTTTAGGAAAATCAACAAGATAGATAAACCTGTAGTCAGACTAACTAGAGGGCACAGGTGCAGTATCCTAATTAACAAAATCAGAAATTAAAAGGGAGACATAACAACAGAATCTGAGGAAATCCAAAAAAATTATCAGATCCTACCACAAAAGTATATGCAACAAAACTGGAAAATCTGGATTAAATGGACAAATTTCTAAACAGATACCAGGAACCAAAGTTAAATCAGGATCAGATAATGATCTAAACAGTCCCATATCCCCTAAAGATATAGAAAGTCATTAATAGTCTCCCAACTATAAAAAGCCCAGGACCAGATAGGTTTAGTGCAGAGTTCTATCAGAGCTTCAATGAAGACATAATCCCAATTCTCCTCAAACATTACACAGAATACAAACAGAAGGTACTCTACTCAATTTGTTCTATGAAACCACAATTACTCTGATACCTAAACCACGCAAAGATCCAACAAAGAAAGAGAACTTCAGACCAGTTTCCCTTATGAATATAGATGCAAAAATACTCAATAAAATTCTTGCTAACCGAAACCAAGAACACATCAAAACATTCATCCACCATGATCAAGTAGGCTTCATCCCAGGGATGCAGGGTTGGTTCAATATACTGAAATCTGTCAACATAATCCACTATATAAACAAACTCAAAGACAAAAATCACATCATCTCATTAGATACTGAGAAAGCATTTGACAAAATCCAACACCCCTTCATGATAAAAGTCTTGGAAAGATCAGAAATTCAAGGCCCACACCAAAACATAATAAATGCAATATATAGCAAAGCAGTAGCCAACATCAGACTAAATGGAGAGAAACTTGAAGGAATCCCACTAAAATCAGGGACTAAACAAGGCTACCCATTCTTTCCCTACCTGTTCAATACAGTACTTGATTGAAGTCCTAGCTGGAGCAATTAGACAACAAAAGGAGATAAAAGGGAAACAATTTGGAAAGGAAGAAGTCAAAATATCACTATTTGAAGATAATATGATAGTATACATAAGTGGCCCCAAAAATTCCACCAGAGAACTCCTAAACCCGATAACCAACCTCAGTGAAGTAGCTCGATATAAAATTAACTAAAACAAATCAGTGGCCTTTCTCTAAAAAAAGGATAAACAGGCTAAGAAAGAAATTAGGGAAACAACACCTTTCACAATAGTCACAAATAATGTAAAATACCTTTAGTCTTATGTACTTCTCTCAAGTCCCTTTCTATTGCCTTCCCCCTCTTTAACTTACCCCTCCCCTATTATTTTTCCATTTTTTCCCCTTCAGAGCAGTTGTATATTTCTTTTTTTTAACGATTTTTTTTAAAGATTTATTTTATTTATTATACGTAAGTACACTGTAGCTGTCTTCAGACGCTCCAGAAGAGGCAGCCAGATCGGATGGTTGTGAGCCACCATGTGGTTGCTGGGATTTGAACTTATCACCTTCGGAAGAGCAGTCGGGTGCTCTTACCCGCTGAGCCATCTCACCAGCCCCCCAGTTGTATATTTCTAATATTCACTTTATAGCTGCATTCTCTCTTCTACCATGGCTCCTCTGTGCTTTACTATTAAACCAGTATAATTTATGACTGCACACACTTAAGAAATTTATGTCTCTGCAAATGGAGTATATTATGGATATTCAGAACTGGTTCAGATGTGGTGAACAATGTTGCATGAGGTACTGAACCTCAATCAATGCACCTATAGTATAAGCCCTCTATGCCCAAGGTTTAGGAAACATCAAAGCAACAGGCAAAAAGACGGCAAGTCTTAGAAAGTCCAGACTATTTGCTGTGAGACAGTGTCTTCTATACATGATATGGAAACTGAACCAGGAAATCTCCAAGATATCATCGCCTATGCAAGACCTGGACAACAATAACACCAGTTAATATGCCTCCAAGGATTGGGGAAATATTTCACTAAGCCCTACCCCTTCTTGGAGAATGATATATGCAATTGATGGCTTCTAAGAAAGTGAGAATCAGTCTCTTTCAAAAATAAACCCCTCACAGGTTATCAAATCCTACTATATATTTATTATTCATAATATATTTATATATGTGT
The DNA here is from genome assembly GCA_902729485.2 of Mus minutoides. Lineage (NCBI taxonomy): Eukaryota > Metazoa > Chordata > Mammalia > Rodentia > Muridae > Mus > Mus minutoides. Next base: position 1,062,361 of record LR749741.1, on the reverse strand, counting down.
GTACGTATGCATACAAATATATCTAAGAATATAAACATATCTAGCAATAATTTTAAAAGGAGAGGTTATGATTTTGAGAGGGAGTGGAGCTTGGGATCAGTTGGAGGTAGGAGTTGGGAATAATTTAAATACAGTGCTCATGTGTAAGATTTCTAAGAAATATCTAAATAAAAATAAAGATTTACTTAAAACCTAAGTCATCAATTAATGTAGTTTAATCCCTTTAATTTCTACTCAATGACATCACATAGATTTATTTTCCATCACCTCTTTCAGAGCATGTTTATAAATGTCATGTTTTGAAATTGCAGATTAGTTTTCACAACCCACAAGTTAAAAATAAATGTTCATTCTATAACACAACATTTTAGTCTGCTGTCCCTTTCTCTGGGTATCCTTATATGTCAGATCTTACAAGGTCCCTTTCCTTCTTTTAGATACATACCTTCAGGAGGTTTTTTTAGTGACGAGTTCACTCATCTGTCTGCTCATTTGTTGTTACGTTTCCTCATTCTTTAAAGATTCTTTACCGGTGTAAACATTTTTAGACTGACTATTATTTTCGCTAAGCATCATGAGCACATTCCACCATATTCCTGTTTTGTTCATTTATTTTTTGTGGATAAGCCAGCTGTCACTTTAAGTACACCTTGTTAGGATTTGTGCCTGTTTACTTAGGTCCCTGTGGGTATAAGAGGCTTAAGTCTACTGTATATTATAATTTGGGGCTTGGGAATTAAGGTCTGCATAAACACTATGGATTCAGGCTTCAATCCAAGGGCAAGCTACTAGACATTAAATTAGCAGGGGTAATGTTTATATTTTTCTTCTTTTCTCATGCATGCTAAATTAGACTGCATATAGCTATGTTTTTTTCATTTTTCTATGTTTTGGCTTTGTCAAAATGGTCTTAGAACCGAAACTTCTAGCCCACACGATTCTGGATGTATTTTCAAGGTATCAGTGGGACATTGCCCATTTTCCTACGCAGTCTTGAACTCTCTGCTTAGCTCCTAACCACTTAACCTAGATTTCATTCCATGTATGTTTGTCTGTTATAGTTATACATGCCTTTGGCAGACCTCACTGAACATTCCTGTTTCATAAAATCAAGATAAGTCAAGAGCTCTGGTCAGCCATATTTTCAGCAATATAAATATACCACAAGAATTTTCATGCATTTCAATCCATTAAGTTTGAGGGCAAAATATTGATGTGTGAGCATGAGTGGTTAGTTAGCAAACCCATGCTGTTAGTGGGAGGCTCACACTATCAATTATGTGGTTAAAGAAAGATGAAAAGAGATTCAGAATAACAATAGCTTCATGGTCATTCCTTGTATATCAATGTGGGAAAAGAGATAATACAATATTCAAAAAATATTTTTATATACCAGAAAAGTTAAAATAAAGACTGTTTTCATATGTATGGCAGAAATCTCAAAATTTGCCCGGGCTTTCATAAAAAATATTATTTTATTCACATTCTGACTAAAATATTCTTAACAATTTATATAAAATATTTTCATATATCAAAGTGCAGGTATTGATGGTAACAATAATGGCATTTTCCGAGGCTGAGAAAGGTTGCTGAATTGTTTGAGTTAGTTAAATGGCAAGCATATCAAAGACTCATGTTTGGAATCTCTCGTCTGTTCTGCACCGTTCTCTTGTAAGTCGTATCTGTTGGGCTTGTGCAGCTGCTACTGTGTAGTCACTTGATCATGCAAAGAATCTGTCCATGTCAACATTCCACTGGGTGCCACAAAGCACCATTGTTGAAGACTCTTTCAATGAAGAAGCTCTCTGTATTTGACCTGACACCATCATTGTTTTTAACCATGTGTGCTGAAGGAATGTCATGGTGAAATGACCCACAATTGTGAGGATCATTTGCTGCCACCAATAACATTGCCATAATTACAGAGATAGTGCTTTGTCTTGAAGCCCTTATCTTGTGATGTTCACCCACAGGCCATAGCATGGGCAGACCTACATGTACATCACACATGCACACACACACACACACACCTCAGACATGCACACACACATGAACACACACATTTTTAAAAAATATTAAGGTCTATATGGAAAAGGAAACGATAATCAAAACAAAAAATGTTGGAGATATAAAAGGATATATATTCATCTACAAAAAAATTATAAAAATGTGTTTCACTACTGTGCAACAACAGATAAAATGAACAAGCAAGAGGGCAAAACTCAATAAGAACATAATGGATAAATGATATAAAGCACAAAAGGAAATATGTGTAAGCATATGTGTACTGAGAGAAGCAAAAGAATAAAAATAAAAAAAAAAAAGAACTACACATTCTTTCACACAGATTAATTGATTTTTCTCCTCCCAGAAGCCCAGGTAGTTCACTCTTAAAATCTTGAATTCTGATGCTCGGAAATAAGTTGTTCGTTCAAACACACCAGAGAAAAGTAGCACATAATAAGACTGAATTCTAAATCAATTTCAACTTGACTTTTTTCTTTGCAATTTTATGTTGCTCTAGTTGATCTTCTGTGAAGCTGATCTTGGAGACCAGGATAAAACAAGGCAAATCAAACAATTCTTCTTACAGCCCTAAATCCAAATAGATGTTAAGACATTTTGCCTAAATGATCCAAGTCAAATAAAAACACATTTCCCCCCTTAGACGTTGTAAAAAACAGATAACAGATAGCTTTGTGCCTCTAATGAGGAGTATTACGCATCCACAGGGCATAGCTAGTGATATAATATTTATCATTTCTTGTACTTTCTATTGCTTAGTGCTCAACAGTCCAGTGAGAAAGCTGTCATGATGCCTTATTTATATAGAAGAATACCGCTCAAAAAAGAATCAGCTTACTGAGAACCATTTACAGAATAAGTGTCTCGGGCAGAATAGGAACTGACATTAGTTTAATTTCTTCCCTCCTAACTTACTCCATTGTTCTGCTGGTTTATTTTTTAAAAGGATATGCGGCTCATAGGCTGCAGTGGTAAACTGACTACTATTATATTGCTCACTGCACATATTTTCCAACTGCCCTATTTATTAAATTCTTATAGCTCTACCCATAGAATTAGTTCAGTTCTCAGACCTCATCATAGAAGTTCCTTTATGCAGTGAACAGTGCCTAACACAGAAACTCCCAATTGACCCAAGTACAGAGAGTGAGTCCAAAGCCACAAGAACCTACATCCTCAGGTCTCAGAGAACACACTGGAAGAAGTAGCAGAAAGGATCTAAGAGTCAACAGTTAGGAAGGACTGGAACCAAGCAGTATGTTCTGGAATTGACAAGACTTATGAACTAACTGCAGCTGCATAGAATCCCTGCCTATGATTAAAATCTCTTCATTCTAGCACAGAATCAGAAGACATTTTGGAGCCTCCATCCATAACTGAGGAGGTATAGTAGTTCATGGCTTCTAGGGGATGAAGAGTCAAGTTTCTTTAAGGATATGGCTCCAGTCCAGTGGACAGTCCCACACCCAGAATTACATAGTCAGCACAATTTGGCTTGGTCTAATTACATGGCCTTTGAAAGTCAGAAAGGAAGACAGAGACAGAGGCTAACAATAGAAAGAGCTGAACATGCCATACTAAGCTGGAGTGCTAAGAAAGCAGAGATGCCTGGGTCGGAGGAGCTTCAGAGTTCCTACAGAGACACAGAACTCAATGTTGCCAACCACCTAAACAAGACTGGACACAGAATCTTTCCCAGATTCTTGAAAGAACCTAGGACAGCTCACAGCTTAATTTGTATTCCCCCTGACCATGAGCACATAAGCCAGTGGAGCCAGGCTGTGCCACAGCTTCTATCCCATGGAAATAGGAGTGGGTTGGATTTTAATTTATTGTGACAGAAGAGAAAGCTAACAGATGGTAATGCTTTCTTGTTTATCCAGCACATAGGAGCCTGAGACAGAGTTGTGAGTTTAAGAGCACCTTGGGCTACATCCTGAGATACTATCAATGAAGCCAAACAAAGCAAATAATGCTCTATAGGTAATTATCTTAGTCAGGGTTTCTATTCCTGCACAAACATCATGACCAAGAAGCAAGTTGGGGAGGAAAGGGTTTATTCAGCTTACACTTCCATGTTGCTGTTCTTCACCAAAGGAAGTCAGGACTGGAACTCTAGCAGGTCAGGAAGCAGGAGCTGATGCAAAGGCCATGGAGGGATGTTACTTACTTGCTTGCTTCCCCTGGCTTGCTCAGCTTGCTTTCTTAGAGAACCCAAGACTATCAGCCCAGGGATAGCACCACCCACAATGGGCTCTCCCCACTTGATCACTAATTGAGAAAATGCCTTATAGCTGGATCTCATGGAGGCATATCCTCACCTGAAGCTCCTTTCCCTGTGATAACTCCAGCCTGTGTCAAGTTGACACACAAAACCAGCCAGAACAGTAATACATACCAAAATTAATTTTCTACTTTTTCATTATTGATTAAACATTACCATGACAAAATTCATGAACACTTGCACATGAGCGAGCACATACTCACACACATGCACACATATATCATATTCATGTACACCCACACATATGCTTGTAAGCACACACATATCTCAGAGTGACTCTGTAATTCACAGAGTTCCTGCTGGGCCCTGCATAATCATGTTACTTTGGACAAGCTTCTCTATGGTAACTTTAGCTCCCCAACCCTGCCTCCCGTGTTTCCCCCTCACTTATTTCCTCTGTATTTTGCCTTTTTTGTTTTTTCCTTGTATGTAAATTATCTACACAAATATTCAGTACCTATTTTCCTTCATCAGGAAGTGAGGAAAACATCCTGCATTAGGTAAGTATTTTCATTTTTATTTTTGTTGTATTCAAACTTAGAATGCTCCTGCTAGGAGCTTCAACAGGACAATTGAAGGACTGCAGGACTCTTCTGGACTAAAAAAACTTAGCCTCAAGAAGTCTGAATTATCATAAATGTTTTTAATTAGTTTTGATATTTTTAGATATTTTGTTAGTATCCAGCGATTCCATTAAAAAGCAATACTTGCAATTTAGAAATAATTTTATGAATTATATTTAATATAAAATATTAGAATGTCCTTATCAGTATATTTATTCAAAATTGACAACTAAACTTCATGAATTTTAGTTGGGGTTAAATTGAACTTGTTCAGTTTCACATAGAAATGGGCATCAGTTTACAAATGGCCGTGAAACCCTGTTATAGTATAAATATGGTATCTATTCACATATTAAGTGTGTGTCCATACATTAAAAACTGTACTTCTATATTTGTCTAATTTCTTTTTGCTGTAATAAAATACTCTCACAAAACAATTTAATGAAGAAAAACTATCTTGGCTCTTGGTATCCATTATGGTATGAAATTCCTGGTGGCAGACACTTGAGCTAATCACATAGTATTCACAGTTAGGAAGCAAAGGCAGTAGATTGTTCTTCTTTAGCTTACCATCTCCTTTTTATTTCAGGGCCTTGACTCACTGAAACAGTGCTGCTCGCATTTAAGATTTGTCCTTCTACCTTATTTAACCTAACCAAGGCAAACTCTCATAGAAACTAAGCAAATCTAGATAATATCTCACAGGTGTGCCCTGAGATTTGCTTTCTAGGTGATTTTATAGCCTCCAAAATTGACAACCAATAGTGACCACCACAATTCCAAACTAAATTTTGTTGATCAAGCTACAGATCCCAGTTAGCTGTATAGAAAAGGGTAGATAACCAATGCTTGATAGGGCATGGTCTGTCTATGCTATGATGCCAGAAACTGACTATATTAAATGCAGTTTAAGTCCCCAATATATTGTAGATTTATCAGTTTTATTAAAAACTAAAGACATCTCTAAATGTAATCAACAGGTCAAAGAGCCAACCTGAACTCTATTCTCCCTTTACCTCATGAGATTGTGTCATTGTTTCTCTGAATGCCTCTAAGAACCAGAAATAGAGTTGAAAATAAGGAATGTAATAACTGTAGAACAGAAAACTTATCTACTGTCACTTTTCAAAATCCCAGCTTATCTTTTAGTATTTTTTGTCTTATTAACATTTGTTTATAAACAAGTTGGTAAAATAGTCATAGAAAATGTGTTGTCATTAAATGATGGGTCAAAAGTGTCCTTACAAACCTATGCATGTTTCTTCCACTGCCAAGAGCTCTGTACTCTGTCCACTGTGGTCCCTCAAACAGTTCGTCTTTCAGGAGGAAGAGCCTTGTGAATGAATTAATTGAATTTCAAGGAATTTCATCCACTTCATATTTATAGGATATTTTGAGTCTGGCAGATTTTGACAACATATGACAGATAGTAAAATTTTATGGAATGTAAATAAAATCTAATTTATGGACTGTTGACTTAAAGTGGTGGGCATTAAACTATTTTTAGAAAAACTGACATCTTTGTTTTGATAATATAACTTGAGTTTGTTATACAATTTATAATTGAAGCCGGTTCTTAAAAATACAAAGTTATTTAAAACTTTCTAAATTTGACTAGCATGTGAATTTAGACTTATCATCAATATAGTGTGAATCACACTAATTAATTAATTAATTAATTAATTAATATATTTACACTCCATATTTTATCCCCACCCATGTTCACCCTCTGATTGCTCCACATCCCATACCTCTTCCTCATTCCCCTGTCTCCACATGCATGTCCCCACCTTCCACTACACCTGACCTCTAAACTCCCTGGGGCCTCCAGTATCTTGAAGGTTAGGTGCACCATCTCTGAATGAACACAGACCTGGCAGTGCTCTGCTGTATGTGTGTTGGGGGGGCCTCACATCAGTTGGTGTATGCTGCCTGTTTGGTGGTCCAGTGTTTGAGAGATCTCGGGGGTCCAGATTAATTGAGACTGCTGGTCCTCCTACAGGGTCACCCTTCTCCTCAGCTTCTTTCAGCCTTCCCTAATTCAACAACAGCGGTCAGCTGCTGCTGTCCATTGGTTGGGTGCAAATATCTGCATCTGACACTTTCAGCTGCTTGTTGGGTCTTTTGGGGGACAGTCATGATAGATCCCTTTTTGTGAGTACTCCATAGCCTCAGTAATAGTGTCAGGCCTTGGGACCTCCCCTTGAGCTGGATCCCACTTTGTGCCTGTCACTGGACCTTCTTTTCCTCAGGCTCCTCTCCATTTCCATCCCTGTAATTCTTTCAGACAGGAACAATTATGGGACAGAGTTGTGACTGAAATAAAATATTTCAAAATCTAGAAAAAAAATACAAACTTTCACATCTATTCTTTTTTCTTAATAATCTATGGGATTAAAATATCACCTACTAATTTACCAAAAAAACATGATTTAAAACTCCTTTGAAACATATATATTGATTTTCAAAATATATATTTTATCATCAAATAGTTACGTTTTTATGAGGCTAGTTGGGTTAACATTGACTTTGTTTTGTGAAAATAATCCTGTATACATTTTTCCCATAGGCAATATTTAAATGGCAGAATCCACATTATGTTGACTGATAATGCAGTAGTTGCTTACTATTCCTTAAATATTTCCCATTTGTTACAAGCTAATAGTAAATTCACTGATATTTTTTCCATATATTCATGAATAAACTAGATTATCATTTGAGCCTGGTTTAGATACCTTACTAGGCCGATGAGTAAGATCACTTCTTAACTTATTCTAACCAATAAATCTCTATGTTTTAATGTTTTACTTTTTAAGGCTTTCCAGTTTCTAAATGTTTCACTCAACAAATATTTATTAAGGGTGAATTGAATATTATTCTAAATACCAAAGAAAAAAATAAAAAGTAACAAGTAGAGATAATATCATTAAGGAGCTTATTACATTGAAGAATTTTTAATAAAAAACATACTTCAATCTCAGGTAGTGACCATGTTTTGAAAAACAGTAAAATAGCACATAAACTAATAGATGAATTTGTAGAGAAGACTTCTGTTTGTATATGTTTGAATATAGAACTAAACAGAAGACAGGAGTCCAGAGATGAGATGGAGACAGAACATTCTATTTGTAGACACATCATTATCCTTAGACATGTCTCTGCATTTGGAGAATTTGCAGGAAGTCCCCAAGGTTAGGAAAAGGTAGAATGAGGAAGCAGCGAGAAGGTGAGGGTAGAAACAATTTACAGATGGACCATGTGAGTAATTATACATTGATATTTTGTTAACATCTTTAGAAGTGATTGTAGAATTCTTAGCAAGAAGCTAGTATATTCTGTTTCATGGTTTGAAAGGGTCATCTAGGAAAGAATAGAAGTAAGAAGCTTGAATAAGAGTTATTAGAGAGGCTGATTAAGAAATGGACCAGTATGAACCAGTATGGCAACCACGGATGAAATGAACTTCAGGACCGAAGGTATTCCTTGAATGTAGACATATATGTGAAAGCCACAGTGCACTATAAAAGCCACAAAATTCAATGTTGTTCAAGTGTCAAGACAGAGGAGGGGAACATCCTAAGATGAGATTAGAACTATAGATAAATTCAGATTGTGGGAGGCATTTTAGAGTATAGGGCAGGTTTATTTACATGAAGCTGAAATCACTAAAGATTTCAGATGTAGTTTGATGTAGTCTGACTTGCATGACACAGGGTTTGTGTAGTACAGAGAAAAAAAGTCACAGATGAAGAGGAGTGAGAGGCTGTGACCAATTCAATAATGTAATAAGGTCGTCAGAAAGAGATGGTGGTGTGGATTTACATGGTTGCAATGGAGCAGAAAACATACATTTGTTCAAGGAATACTTTGTGTATTCCATACTCTGGAATGGAATTATTAGCTTTGATGGGAGAGAGAAAAATAAAAAAGTAAAGGATTTCTTCATGAAATTCAATTATACAGTAGTTCTGATAATTATTCATCAATACATAACATTACACAGAATTTTTCTATATACCTTTTTTATATACCTTTTCTATATACCTCTGTCTAAATTTGTCTTGTTTCATTTTAAATTCCAGTTTTGATTTAATAAGCCTATGCTTATATTGTTTAAATCATGCTTTTATCTTCTAATTTTTTTGTGTGTGTATGGTACATAGTACGCTTAAAAACCATTTGATAAAATGAGGGTGATATGCTTCCTGCTTATGTCAATTATATCTTCTTTCAAGGTCACATTTTGAATGCAGAATAAGCTTCAAAACACTCCTAGACCTGAAAACATGATCTAATATGAAATGTGTCAGTGGGTCATTGCCACTGTCAGAGTGAGGACCAAAGGATGCTGAAAAGCACATGTGCTTTGTCTCAGTAGTTTTGAACATCTCTGTGCCCCCACATAATATTTTTCTTTGGATTCAGTTCCATCAACAATGTGAGGTTTACCATCTAGAGACTTCCTCACTCAGGGATTTATCCCATAATCATCCACCAAATGCAGACACTATTGCATACACCAGCAATATTTTGCTGAAAGGACTCTGATATAGCTGTCTCTTGTGAGGCTATGCCAGTGCCTGGCAAACACAGAGGTGGATGCTCACAATCAGCCATTGGATAAAACCCAGGGCCCCCAATGGAGGAGCTAGAGAAAGTATCTAAGGAGCTGAAGGGGTCTGCAAGTCTGCAACCCTATAGGTGGAACAACAATATGAACTAAGCAGTACCCCCAGAACTCATGTCTCTAGCTGCATATATAGCAGAAGATGGCCTAGTAGGCCATCATTGAGAAGAGAGGCCCCTTGGTCTTGCAAACTTTATATCCCCCAGTACAGGAGAACACCAGGGCCAAGAAGTGGGAGTAGGTGGATAGGGGAACAGGCGTATAGGAGATTTCTGGGATAGCATTTGAAATGTAAATGAAGAAAATACCTATTAAAAATTGGGAAAAGAAAAAAAAAGAGGAAAAATAACAGATGCATTGAATAGCTTAGAAACATTTAAACAGGTGGACATCAAATGAACATATTGCTATGTTTTAAATAGTTTTCCATATTTCTATTTTTGCTACAAATCCCTCAAGATCTTTCAACACTTAAAAATGAACATTTTTTATTATCATTTTTAATATAAACATTTTAAAAGTGTTGAACCTAAAAAAAAAAAAAACCAACAACATCAAAACAGATGTTACAAATCCTGAACAATTTTTGGCCATTCTACTGTACCATATTACACGTAAAGCTGTTGTTTGTTCAGATAGAATATGAATATTCATTTTAAAACTTCCTTTTTGTGTGAGCTTCTGACAAATTCTGCCAATAAATATTAGTTTTACACTCTTTAAATTTTCTTTTCTGAGCATCCATCACCTACGTATCATCTTGAAGTATCCTTTGTTATCAAGAAGGAAAATGGTGTAATTCAGCATGCATTATGAAATGCATGACTATAAGCCAAACAGTCAAGGAAATTAAATTTGTGTCCCACTCTCCCTCTTTCCTTGTGGCATAGATTTCCATATTTCCTAACCAAATTATTATTTCTTTTGCCATTTATAATATCTTCAGCCATATTTACATCCTGCAGTGCAGAAGACTGAATTTTCTTACCTCCCTTCTCTACCATGGCCTGTCTTTTAATAACTGTTAGCACAGAAGTCTAAACAAAGAAGGTATTTAAAATTATGAAAAAAAGCTACAGATAAGATAATGTCTTGAGGCTGTGCTGTACATTTTAGTCAAAGTTTATAAAAGGAAGTTTGGGGGTTGTGTTGCTACATTCTCTAAACAGTGATTCTCAACCTTCCCAATGCTGTGATCCTTTAATACAGTTCCTTCATATCTATAATTTTGCTACTGTTATGAAGTATAATATAATATCTGAAATGCATGATATCTATTATGCAACTCCCATGAAAGGACCATCAACCCCCAAAAGGGTGGAGAACAAAACCAGGTTGAGAACCAATGCTCTAAAAGAAATAATTGTATTTTCAATCATATAATAAAATGTGTGTGTGTGTGCAGTGTGTGATTTTTGGTGTGGGATTCTATTACCTTTCTTTTTTTTAAGACGTTATGGGATTAGTTATAGAAAGTTTTCAAAGGAGTAAGCTATTAATGAGATATTGTAAAGAACTACAATTGTATGAACTTCACAAAAGTGAGTGGAATAGAAATTTCAAGATTCTAATTCCTTGATTTCACACATAAAATGATGAAGCAAAGAATAAGATTTTTCCACCTTGCCATCAGTTGGAAACAAGACTGCTCTCTAATGTAGGCGTTCTTACTGTGAGGAAATATGTTTCTTGTGAGAACAATCAAATGCGGTAAAAACCAACGCAGAAGCTACAGGTTCACTGGTGAGCCACACATTTCATTATGAGAGAATAAAGGGAAATGTGGGAGCATTGGGCCCTCCAGCTTAGAGAGGGAAATGGAGCTGGGTAAAAGCAGTGGGCACCCAGGTGTCACTGAAGAATACCAGAGCAGGTACAGAGAGAAAGGGGATGACAGAAAAGATGTGTGAATGCCTCTAGACGGGAAGCTAGCAGAAACAGAAATCCATAAGGAGAGGGATGAGTCTTATGGAGCTCTCTTTATATACTTTATCTGTAAAGTCAGAGTCTGCTTTTCTTGCTAGTCAGAGCTAGTCAGCTCCATTTCTTCCTTTCTGCATTCTTACATTGTGCTTCAGTGGGGATGCATATCTGTAAAATATGAATATCAGTAAAATACATTTTCTGGACAGTTTTCTTAGCTAAATTTTTGTAACTCTTTCACATTGGAGGGCACTAGGCAAGAGGTTGGGCAATGAACAGAAATCAGTATTGTTAGCTAACATTTTTTTGTTTGTTTGTTCTGGCCATTACAGGACAAATGAGTACAAGCTCGAACTTTTACTTCTGCTATAGTTCTACCACCAGAGCAGCTGTGGATACTTCAGTAGTAAGCACCTGTACTCCTGGACCCCAAGCTGCAGGAAAAAAGGGCCTACATTCCTGGACTCAGAATCCTGTGGAATCAGTATGGCATCCTCACTTCTGTATTGTTAATGGGACTATACATTCCTAGCTGCTGCCTAAGGATCAGAGGCAGTGCTGACTGTGGCAGTAGCTACACACTGGCCTCCAACATACTGGCGTCACTGTGGTGTCCAATGGAATGCTGTTCCATTGCTCCTAAGAAGTGACCATGTCATCCTCTAGCTACTAACAACAGTTTTGTAGAACTCCAATTGATTTTTTGATCCCTTTTTTCTTATCTTTGGTTATTTCTTGTTTATTTACTTATTATACATTTTGGAGACAGTGTCTCACTCTGCAGCCCTGGCTGACTCTGAACTCATTATGCGGAACAGAACTAATCATAACCTGTAGGATACGGTTGCTTATCAAATATCCTGCATATCAAATATTTTCAGTATGATTTATAGAAGTAGCAAGATTACAGTTATGAAGTAGCAATGAAATAATTTTATTTTGGGGTCAGCACAGCATGAGGAACTGTATTAAAGGGTCACAGTGTTACAAAGGTTAAGAGCAACTGCTCTTGATTACAGAACTCTTTCTACCTCTACTTCTGTACTCCTAGAATTATAGGCATGAGCAACCACACCTGCCACTTTCGTTATGTTGATCACTTTCATATTGAAGTCGCTTAAAAGGCAGAATTCTTTTTGGTTTCCTAACAGGTCATGTTCATAAACAAGAACAATTTCCCCTACAACACATACAGCAGGCTTTTATTTGATTCATGAATAACTATTTGTAATTCTATGAAAGTGGTTTCATCCAAATCCTAGTGTTTATGGAGTCTCAGGATCAGCCTATATTTTCGGCAAGCATGTGAGCACTGAATATCAATACTACTTATGGTTAGGATGAAATCACTATGCATGTTTATGCCAGCTCTCATTATGTAGTATTCTCAGTAAAGGCTTCTTCTGTGTAGAACTTGTACATGAACTTATGGCATGAAGCCAGCGCTGCAATATTTTCAAGGCGTGGAAGCTATCTATCTGTAATAAAATGGCTATAAAATTTAATAGGCATGTATTGTATAGAGAAAGAAACATATACACTATTACTGTATTTGATTATGTACATAATATTTATATATTCATTTCAATATTGTTATAAATGGTTATTAGAGTGTAACAAGAAGCAAATAATCCTGTGACATTACAAGCATCAGATAGGTGGCCCTGTCTTTATAAAACATTATGGAGATGAGAAGAGAGATAATAAATTTTGTTGGAGAAGAGAATGGCTATATTCCTGGCTATGAGTTGCATTAAATTCCAGTTAAAGAAAACTTTGTGTACAAAGGTTCAGAGTTGGTTATGATCATACATTAGGCAGGCAAAGGTCAGCAAACTCATTTCACAGGATGGTGCTTGTTAAACTTTGTCTACATCATAAAGTGTCCTCCCCAGGCTCATGTGTTTGTGTATTTGATTCCCAGCTAGTAGTACTTCTATTAGAGTTTGGGGGCCTTTAAGAGGTACAGCCTAAATGAATCAAGGAATTTGGTATAGGCTGTGAAGGTGGTAGTCCAATACTAACTACTTCTGGCCCCCATTTCTTCCTCTGCTCCCTGTTTGGTCTAAATTTGATGGAATAAGAAGTCTCCATTGCATGATCTTGCCACTTTGGAGTCGTTTGGAGCTAAGCCCATCTCACTGTGAACTGCATTTCTTCAGACTACAGGCCCAAATAAATTCTTACCCCTTTAAGCTGCTTCTTGCTAGGTATTTGGTTGCAGTGATGATCAAATGCCAAATCTATGGTTGATATATTTTGAAGTGATCTCAAAAAACCCCAATATCAATGACATTCTGCAGTGTATAAAGTTCAATATCACAAGGACTTTGTTAAGATAATAGGATTTTCTTCTTAGAAGGGGGAACAAAATACTCATGGGTGGAGATACAGAGACAAAGTGTAAAGCAGAGACTGATGATGGTATGGATATCCAGAGACTGCCCCACATTGGAATCCATCCCATATACAGTCACCAACCCAGATACTACTGTGGATGCCGACAAGTGCTTGCTGACAGGAGCCTGATATATCTGTCTCCTGAGAGGCTCTGCCAGAACCTGTCAAATACAGAGGTGAATACTTGCTGCTAACTATGAGAATGAGCAGGGGTCCCCAATGGAGGGGTTAGAGAAAGGACTGAAAGAGCTGAAGGGGTTTGCAGTCCCATAGGAAGAACAACAATTTGAACCCCCCCCCCAGAGATCCCAGGGGCTAAACCATGAACTAAGGAGTACACATGGAGGAACCCATAGCTCCAGTGGCATATGTAGCAAAAGATGGTCTTGTCCAACATCAATGGGAGGAGAGTCCCTTGGTCCTGTGAAGGTTTGATGCCCCAGTGTAGGGGAATGCCAGGATGGAGAAGCGGGAGTGAGTGGATGGGTTGGGGAACAGGGGATGGGGGATGGTATAGGGGGTTTTCAGAGGGGAAATCAAGAAAGGGGATAACATTTGAAATGTAACTGAAGAAAATATTTAATAAAAAAGATAATAGAATTTTTAATTATTTATTTATTTATTAATTTATTTATTTATGAGTGTGCATGCCACATGTGTGGAAGTTAGAAGACAAGTTGTGAGGGTCAGTTTTTCCATTTCATGAGGCAACAGTACCATTACCTACTGAATCATTCCATCCACACCAAAATAATAGGGTTTTATATGAAGGAGAACCACATTGACCTTATTAACATATACCGAAATAAGTTTTCAGATAAAGCAGTGGACTGATTAATAAAAAACAAAAACAAACAAACCAAAAAAAAAAAAAACAAAAAAACCATGGACTGTTATGTCTTGAATGGTAAACTGAAAAGGAGAAAAGGATAAAGAAATAGCTGAACATGTAATCTCTGAGCTGGGTTTTTATTCACTATTTATGGATATGCAAAAAAAGTATAATGCTGTTGTTCTGAGGAGAAAGCTGGTAGCAAGTAGACATTCAATGATTTTCTAACCCAAGGTTATAAAGTGATTCTTTCTACAGGAGAAATTCAGGGAAACGAGCACACAGTATTCAGAGTGTGGAGAATTGAACATGGGTTCTGATGGAACATATGCAAAACACTTTCTGAAGGCATAAAAGGTAGATTGCTGAAGTCACAGAACTGAACAGAGTTTTTCACAGACCACAAGGATCTTTACTTAACACTAAAAACTGGTTTCTAGATGTATACAGTTCCCTATTCAATCAATACTTATAGCAATATAATATGTGTGCATAGCTCCACAAATTATTTTTTTATAACCTAGAATTTTTAATGTTCATAAGCTGTATGGGTTTATGCACATATGTTCTATACTGGGAGATAATGTTCAATAAAGAATATTGCCTTTGCAATTTCCAGACAGGGCAGTAGCAGTATAGCATATGAGTATAAGGAGTTTCACTGAAGCCGTAAGTACTATACAGTTAAAAAAAAGCTGCATATTCTTTGTGCTAGAAGCATGGTTTGGTTTAGTGCTATCTTTTGTGCTTTCAGATAGTAGACGACACATGGAAGAATATGAAAGAGTCAGAACAGCACTGAGGGCAATGCAAAGATGAAGGGGAGCTTGTTATAGGAACTTAAAAGGATACAGTAGGAGATATTCAGAGTTCTCCTAACTTAGTCTTTGACACTTGGAGTCTGTGCTTCTCTCTCTCTCTCTCTCTCTCTCTCTCTCTCTCTCTCTCTCATTCATATATATATATATATATATATATATATATATATATATATCATGATAGAGATTTTGTAAATTATTTTCAGTGTTGATGATGATGACTTTGAATAGGAGCAAACCATGATATTATGATAACTGCTCAGACTATGTTGTGCAAAAAGGAATTGTCTAATTTCTTTCATGAATTTAAAGTAAGAAAACCCACTATATCCCCTAGTTTACATTTTCTGTTAATGCAATTATTGAAGAGCAATTGGCCTAAAACATCCAATTTTAGGATCACTGAAAGCTATAATATTTTAAAATCTCACAAAAGTAAATTTCATCCTAAATTGTGACATCAATAGAAAAATATACTCATTTACTTTCAAATGTCAATGAAGATGACTTCTTCATAATTTATCTTTTATACTATAGTGGTTAGTGTCTTACCCCCCAAAAACAGGCAGTCTCAGGCAACAGAAAAGATGAGTACACTTTTTAATATGTGCTGTTGAGTCAAGGCCATAAACACAAAAACAAAAAGCTAAAAGGCTGAAGTCTCCTTTGTGCTGGCCAACTGCTCCTGGGCATGATGCCTTCCCTGGAGTGTGGTTGACATACCCAGTGATAGATATTCCACTGGTGAAAAGTGATTTTCCCTTTCCCTACAGGTTTCGATTGCTAATAGCTTCTTGGCTAGGTGTGCGACTTTTATCTATTTCTACCTCTTCATGCTTGTTTTTTGTCTGGTTTGAAGTAGTGCAGTTTTCTTTTATTCTCAGTTTCTATGAGTTTACATGTGTATCAACTCTGTTGAGTCTGGAAGTTGCTATTTCCTTGGACTCACTTACCTATCACCTCTAGCTAATAAAATCTTGCTGTCTCCTCTTATACAAAGATTCCTGAACTTTTAGGGGATAAGTTTGATAAAGGCATTCCATTTAGGGCTGAAAGACAAAAATCTCTCTTTCTCTGCACACAGACCAGTTATGAGTCTATATGTTATTTCCTTGCTACCGTAAGAAGACTCATCTTTGATGAGGGATGAGCAATGCCTTGACACATGGGTCTATCAATATGTCAATAGGTGTCATTTCATTGCTATGTTCCTTTAACAGAATAATAGTAGGTTTTCCTCTCCTTACTTGACCTATCTAGTGTCAGGTTCTTGGGCATTTTGTCAGTATTAGGTATGGTTCCATCTCACAGAACGGGTCAGAGATTCAAGATAAACATGTGGTTGATTAGTCCTGTAACATTTGTGCTACTGTTGCTTCTGTATGCCTTGGAAGCTTGTCACTCTTGTGGGTTATAGGTCTTATGGATCTTATATATTGATAATTACATTCCTCTTATGGTAGCATGCAAATGACTTTCAAGTACCAGGAGTGGTAGTCAGCAAAGGGGAATCTTCTAATTGACCACAAGATGGATGTAGTCATGTATAAGTAAGTGGTATATTCAAGAACATGGCCTTATTATCAGGTTATAGTGACCAATAGTCTTAGTTTGAGTTTTATTGCTATGAAAAGACATGATGACCCTGGCAACACTTTTAAAGGAAAACATTTCATAGGGGCTAGCTTACAGTTTCAGAGGTTCAGTCCATTATCATCATGATGGGAACCATGAGATGTGTAGGCAGACATGGTACTGGAGGAGAAGGTGAGAGTGCTATGTCTTGATCTGCAGGCAGTAGGAGACTATGTTCCATGCTTGGTGTAGCTTATTCATAGGAGACCTCAAAACCAACTCCAACTGTGAAACACTTCCTCCACCAAGGCCCATCCAACAGTGCCACAAAGACTGTGAGGACCAAACCTATTCAAACCACCACCACACCAATAATCTTAGCAGTGGCCTGCAGTGTGTGTGGGGAGTCTATGGAAACCTTTTGGTGAATAGCTCAGTATGGTGTAACCTATTCCTAGCATGAGAGCTTTTATTTTGTGGCATATGCTGTCTCCTTGCAGTATTGTCTTCCACATTATATGGTGAATCCATTTAATTTCTTTTATATATGTATAGGTAGTAGGATGCCGTGATATTTTTTGTCTTATTGTGTATATCTTTTACATGTGTGTGTGTGTGTATGTGTGTGTGTGTGTGTATGTGTGTGTGTGTGTATGTGTGTGTGTGTGTGTGTGTGTGTGTGTGAGAGAGAGAGAGAGAGAGAGAGAGAGAGAGAGAAAGACACAGAGAGAGAGACAGAGAGAGAAACAGAAAAAGACAGACAGACAGACAGACAGAGACAGAGACAGAGACAGAGACAGAGAATAAACATGAAGTTGGGTGGGTAGAGGGTGGAGAGGAGAGGCCAGGAGTTGGGGAAGGAAATGAATGTGATCAAAGTAAAAATTGATTTGTTTTTTTTTGTTTTTGAGATGTTTTTATTGGATATTTTCTTTATTTACATTTAAAATGTTATCCCCTTTCCTGGTTTTACCTCCAAAAGCCCCTCTATCCATTCCCCCTCTCCCTGCTTCTATGAGGGAGCTTCCCCACCCACCCATCTGCTCTTGTTTTCCTGCTCTGGCATTCTTCTCCACTGGGGCATCGAACCTTCACAGGACCAAGAGCCTCTCCTCCCACTGATGCCCTGCCTGGCATGGCCATCCTGTCCCACACATGCTGGAGCCATGGGTCCCTCCATGTGTACTCTCTGGTTGGTGGTTTAGTCTCTGGGAGCTCTGGGCGGTTTGGTTACTTGATAGTGCTGTTATTCCTATGAGGTTGCAAACCCCTTCAGCTCCGTCAGTCCTTTCTTGAGATGTTTATCTACATCATTTCTCCCTTACCCTTCATATACTGTTTCTTACTTTCAAACGCATGGCCTCTTTTTCATTGTCTTTTACAAATACAACCTGCTCAGTCTATATAATATTACTTAAATGTATGTTTTCAAGGCTAACCATTTAGTATTGAGTAATTGCTGAGGGCTATGAAAGAGGAAAGACAAATGGCTTTAGAACTCATGGAATGTGGCCCACAGGTTACCACAGCCACATAGGCTAGCCCCAGTGTGGCATGGCCCCAGGACCATGTGTCCAGAGGACATCATACTGTTATGGAGTTCTGCTCTGCTTGCTGCCCTCACATCCTTCTTCATCTAAGAATTGTATGAGGACTCCAATGAGACTTCCACTCCCTCACTGGGCAGTATCTCTGACATTCTTCATAATAATATTTGATCTCTCTCAGGCATTTTTGCTGGAGCAGGTTTATCATTGAATCACCACCCTAGGAAAGAACTTAGAGATGTAGATTGTCAGCTATGACTACCATCCTTAGAAAACATTTTGAAAAATAAAATTGTTAGTGAAGCTAGGTTGAGATGTTTTATTGGCTCAGATGTAAAAGAAATCCTAGAAATCAATTTAAAGTTCAGAAAGGAACGTTACCCTCATTACTTAAGCTAGGGACCTTTTATGGTCAGGGAACAAGGACAATGGCAGCACTGGCTGACGTGACTCTCACTGAGGCCGGACTGGTGATGGTTGATTTCTTATACCCATTTTTGCCCTATATTCCTGATATGATTTATTAAGAGTTGCTGATGAGTAGATATGCATTTTGAGGATTTAAGATATATATGACTGATTTTTATAAAAAAAGTTTAGATTTGTGATTCTTTTAAGTAATCTTATAGGGTTATTTCAAAGACAAATAATAAAATAATTACTCCTTTCTTTGTAAGCACAAATTGCTGCCTGCCAGTAAGAGAAACTGGCTGAGAAAACTACTTTGCTTGTTTACACTTTGTTAATCTATAACAAATTGCTTGGCTACAGATATATGTAGATTTGGGGGTATAATTTGTTTTCTTTACCTGTATTACATAATGTTATTTCTTATAAAGTTATTGGAAAACTTTACATTTGCCTTTTTCATAACCATTCAGTAGAAGAAAACTAAATATTTTAATTTTATACTACTTGAAAGATTTTTCTTGGATATATAAGTTATGGAAGAAAGAATAAAGTATGAGGTGAGTAGCCTCTATCAACCATGTGTATGTGTAAGGTTTGTGTATGTTGTGGGTTGGAGCACTGTTCCGTCCATGCACCAACTGTGTGAATGTATAATATATATGTAAAGCTTGTCTTGGCATGCGTTAGAACTTGCTGCATCCACCATTGTGTGTATTTATGCATGTATGTGGGAAATGCTTGGAGCCTGCTTGCGGGAGCTTTGCTCTAACCATTCTATGTGTGAATGTGTATATGTCTGTCTGCATGTATGTATATATGTATGCATTCATGTATGTATTTGTGTGTATGAAGTTATTGGACTCTGCCTTTTGGTAAATTCTCTCTTTCTCTCTTTGTGTTTGCGTGTGAATTTTCTCTTTCCTTCTCTGTCTCGCCAGCCCCAAGGAGTTAAAAGAGTTCATCATTTTCCACTGGCCATAGGGAATGCCAGCCCCAGTAAATTAGGTTTTGTTCCCTCAGAGAAAAGTCTACTGAGTAACTTCTCATTTGGCAGCAGCCACAGTAGTTATCTGGATCCACCCCTGTCAGCAACTCTGAGCACTGACAATGACTGCCTGCCTCAGTTTATCCACTACGTGGGTGTCTGTCACTGACAAATAATCAAGTGGCATACTCTTCCTTGGGTAAGTCTCTTTCTTCTGTTCTCAGCTTTTCTTAGCTGCTTAGAGTTCTTTGTTTAAAGTGAATGAATCATGGCATTTCCTTTGTCTACTTTGATATGTCCACTGGTATAGTCTTTGTTCAGCTTAATTTTTCAGTAGCCATATTGGTGAGATTTTATGGGTTTAGGTTCTGTTATTATAGGATACATTGTTTCAAAGATATTCCTCTGGTTCTTACAATATTTCTGCCCTCTTCTTATAAAACATTATATAACATTTAGGTGCAGGAAGTATTCTGTAAATATATCTACCGGGCTTCATTACTCTGTCTTTTGATTAGTTACAGTTCCTGTAATGGTTTACATCCATTTCAAAAAGAAGTTTTCCCAACAAAGGGTGAGGACTATACTTATCTTTGAGTATTAAAAAAAAAACTATTTAGAGCATAGTTATGTATTATGCTTTTTCATAAAGTGGTGATTGTAAATTTTTTATTTAATATTTTTTATTTTTACACCCAGGTTTTATCCCCACCCTGATCCATGCTCTGACTTTTCCACATCCCATACCTCCTGCCTACCCAACTCTCCTTCTTCATGAGGATATCCCTACCCCCCCCCAACCTCTACCCCCCCCACCTCATCAGACCTCTCCACTCCCTGGGACCACCAGTCTCTTTAGGGTTAGGTGCATATTCTCTGACTGACCCAAAACCAGGCAGTCCTCTGCTGTATATGTGTTGGGGGCCTCTTATCAGCTGTTATATGTTGCTTGGTTGGTGGTCCAATGTCTGAGAGCTCTTGGGGTTATAGGCTAATTGAGACTGCTGATCCTCCTACAGGGTCAACCTCTTCCTCATCTTCTTACGGTTTTTCCCTATTTCAACCACAGTGGTCAGAAATTTCTGTCCATTAAATGGGTGTAAATATCTGCCTCTGACTCATTCAGTGGCTTGTTTAGTATTTCAGAAGGCAGTCTTGATAGGTCCCTTTTTGTGAGCGCTCCATAGCCTCAGTAATAGTGTCAGGCCTTGGTCCTCCCCTTGAGCTGGATCTTACTTTGGGCCTGTCGCTGGACCTTCTTTTCCTCATGCTCTTCTCCATATTTGTTCCTGCAGTTCTTTCAGACAGGAACAATTATGGGTCTGAGTTTTTTGACTGTGGGATGGCAATGTCATTCTTCATTTGATGCTCTGTCTTTCTTGTGGAGGTGGGCTCTACAAGTTCCCTCTCCCCACTGTAGGGAATTTTATCTATGGCTCCTCCCTTTGAGTTCTGAGAATCTCCCAGGTCTCTTGTACATTGTGGAGGGTCCATCTCTACTTCCTACTACCAAGGTTGCTTGTTTCCATTCTTCCTGCTGTCCCTCAGTGCTTCAAACCTTTTCCTGGACCCAATACCTGATCATGTTCTTCTCTTCTCCTCCCTGTCCCCCTTTCTACTTTTTCCCCTAACGTTTATGATTTCACTAGCACAACATAGTTGGCTAGGTTTCCAGTACTAGACATGATTTCCCACTTGTTTATTTGGTCCTGAGTACAATTAGAGTACTGTTGGTTACTGCCAAGATGTGTGTGCCAATCGCTTACCCTTGGGGTATTCATACCATCCTGGCTATTGTTTTGGTTCACAGGCATCTTATCTGGGTAGAAGTGTTGGTTGCTTCCCTCCTTATGAATCTTGCATAGTGCCTTCTGGTACAATCAAAGCTAGCCTCAGGGAGAAGACATTCAGGACAGTTTCAGTTTAGGGATATTTGGTCCCTGTGTCTGAAGTTCATGTTGTCTTCAGTGAAGGATTTACTTCTAGGAAGGACAATTAAGACATTAGTGATAGTCTTTAATTTTCTTTTAATTCTTTGATGACCCTTTCAAGCAACTCAAAGGAGGGCTTCTCTTCCCTGGTGAAGTTTCACTCACTGTTGGCGGAATTGCAAACTGAGAGTGCAAATGTAGTGCTACAACCACTGTGGAAACCAATGCGGAGAATACTCAAAAACATAAAACTAAATCTACCACATGACCTAGCTATAGGATTCCTCAGCATCTGCTTCAGAGATATATGAATACATATCCTGGCATAATTACAGAAACCAGGAAAGGGGAAAGAGACCATTGCTAATGTAAGGACTTGGGGGAACAATAGAGAGGGAGGGAACACAGTACAGGAATCTGACTGGGGAAACAGGGAGAGAGGTAAATATGAAAGAATGAGAAACAGGGAGAGAGGTAAATATGAAAGGATGGGGGTGATTATACCACAGCAAGGGTGTCTGAAATTTCACAAGCAGTCATACTATTAACTATCTCCCTAAACATCTATTACAGTTATCATATATTCTATTATACATGTAATTCAGTGTATAAATATACACATACATAGTTGAAACAAAAATTCCTCATCCAGGCTAATAATGCTCCCTCTAGAAGGAAATGAACATCTAATAAAAAAAAATTTAAAGAAAAGAGGGTAAAAGGCACCAAAATTTGAGAAGAGAGCAGCTTTCCTTTCCTCCAATTTGACTTATTTCCTTTAAGATGAGCCTGCCAAATCTGTGTCTGTGACTACAAGAGCAAGTGGGAATTTGGTCACGCTCAGCCTGTCTTATGATGACTAACTTACTCTGATCCTAAATTCCAGGCCAAATTTATGGAGAGGAAAATTAGGAAAACCCAAAGTCACTGAGACTTGGACCTTGTATTTCCTGCCTCCCTGTCACCCCAGTTTCCACTCCGCACCTCTCTGAAGGATGCCCTCCTGTTGGCATTGGCATTTTTAATGCAGGTGCTGCTAAGAACTGAAAGAGAAACTCAAAACTGCTGTGCCAAGCAAACTGGGCAAGAGGTAGCCAGCTTCATGGTTTTGATTACTTGAAGTCAAATATTTCTCTTGCTCGTTTAGGAATGCAGTGTCAATTGCAAATTCTATTTCTCCCTAGCTACGGTCTGTGTCTTTCCCTTGGCACCACATTCTAAAATTTGTACTTCTAGGAAGAAAGTAATCACCATATTTATCCACCTGGATAATACTTCGGCCTATATTATTATTAAAATAAGTTAAAGTACGACCACTGTACTCCTTAATTCCTAGGTTGGCTGTTTAAGCCTCCAGCCTTTGAGAAGCACTGCAAGCCTTTTTGAGTCAGTGCCCTCTGCTTCATTTCACTCCTCTGAAATATTTATAAAAACAAAAACAAAAAACAAAAAAAACAAAAAAAACCAAAACAAAACAAAAAAAAACCAGAGCGGTCTCAATAGCCTTGACTTTGTACAATGTGATATTCTGGGTGATAATTTGTGTGTGTACACACATTTACTCATATAAATGAAGTGTTATATCATGCAGCATTTTATATGTTGTTTAGACCCCAATATTATCCTCTGTATCAATAGTACAACATCTCATAAACCTTCTCTAACACACAAAAACTTGCCAGGGTGACTCACAGGACCTGTTCCCCATTTGTAACACATTCCCTCACTTATGGCTGGAGCTGCCTTTTACTGATTCCCATCTGTTAGAGGTTTTGCTAGTACCTGACGGCAACAGAAGCAGATTGTGAATGTAACAGAAAATGTTTTCTTGGCATAGAAAATGAGTATTTGTTTTAATTGACAAGGTATAACATTTATGAGTCGAAAATGAATTTTAGCCTTGCCATTCATTTTACTTCTGTCTATTGAGGGCACTTGGTGGCACTTTGGTGTACATTGTATGATCCCAGAAAATTGATAGAAAGAAAGGAAAAACAATTTTTCAGGAGTGCCAGTTCAAGTATTCTGATTTTAAAGTGTTTAGAGCAATAAAATATTTGGTGGATGGAGAGGGAAAATTGAGGTGGAAGTAGGATTTCTTCACATCTTGCATGCTGCCATAATTATTTATCTCTAGGAAATAAAAGAGTGTTATTATTTTTTAAAAAGCAATTTCCCCTGTTCGGCAATGAAAAATAAATCATTGTAAAATAAATGTATCTGAAGCCGATGCTTCCAAATGAGAAAAAAAATCAATCCACGATAGTGCTGCTATTCAGACTGACCACATATTTGATGAATATCTGTTATTTGATAATGATTTCTAAAATTTTATTTCTTAAAAATATATTTTACAGTAAAATGCTGAGCAATTTTGAGATAGTGAAAATGTTTCTAATAACTGTATCACAATTAATGTGTGACTAAGTGGAGGATATCAGGTAGGCACTAAACTAGAATGGTTTAAAGAGGTATTAGGTTCACACATGATCTCTGTAACTCTTTCAATGTGTGCTTTGTTCTTAATTCTAGGAAGGGGTGACGTGTCCACATTTTGATCTTCCTTCTTCTTAAGTTTCATGTGTTTAGTAAATTGTATCTTGGGTAGTCTAGGTTTCTGGGCTAATATCCACATTGAAAGAGTTACAGAGATCATGTGTGAAGCTGAATCCAAAGGATGGACCCAATGACTGCGGCTGCCAGNGTACCCCCTGAGCTCATGTCTCTAGCTGCATATATAGAAGAGGATGGCCTAGTTGGCCATCATTGGGAAGAGAGGCCCCTTGGTCATGCAGACTTTATATGCCCCAATACAGGGGAATGCCAGGGCCAAGAAGTGGGAGCGGGTGGGTAGGGGAGCAGGGCCGGGAGGGGGGAGGGTATAGGGAACTTTCTGGATAACATTTGAAATGTAAATGAAGAAAATATCTAATGAAAGTTGAAAAAAAAGGGGTATTAGGAAGATGCAAATAAATTAAGTTGAAATTAGTTATTTTTAACTAAGTGGAAAGAACTAAGCCTTTACCTAGGATGTAATTGTTAGCAAAATTCTCAGAAAGGTCTCTTTAATCAGAGAGAAATAAATGGGAAATATTCCATTCTAGAAGCCTGTTGAATCTCCTATCTATTGACTTAAATTCATGTTTCATTTGAAAAAAATACCATAAATAATTTTAAATATCCTAGGACAAAGGTAGGATGGTAAATCACATATATTTGTAACTGATACTAGCTATTTTAAACCCCAAGAAACACAGAAAATCTTAATAATCATTCTATACAAAAACATTGACTCTATATCCCAGTTTTTAAGGTCCGTGGTTTTTATTTAAGGACTAACTTGCCCTGGTCTCTTTCTCTATCTTTTTAATTGGTTTTGGGGTATTTGTGAAAACAGGAGCAAGAAGAAGTAGAACTATTAAAAACTTTCTATAAATGTCTCTTGATTGTCTCTCATCTCTTGACAAAGCAGAAAGGTTAACATCTGCCTTCTTATCAAGTTCAACATTAAATGTTCTTCTTGAATTAGTTTGATCAATGCTATTTTGATTTTATCAACTCCCTAGTATGTGAGTGCAGTCAATTAACTTATGAGCATGATCCTCTACATTCCTAACTGGTTTTTTTTTGAGGGGGGTGCAGGGACTTAGAGAATGATGTTTTTACAATCTGTTTTCCTTTAACCTTCTGAATTTCATTGGTTGCCTGTAAATGTAAAATTCTGGCCAGATGAGGCCTACGATATTTTCTATGAGGTTGTTCAGTAGATAGGAAGTAGATTTATTTACTTGATCACAATTTTAAGTGAGGATATAATGATTATCTTTAGGCAGTATTTCTTTTTATTTTCTTGAAATTATTGACAGTCCAGAGACTTGAAATATATAAACAAGACAAAAACAGTGCTATGAATATTTTATGAGAAAATTCAATATCAGATGCAGATGGATTAATGAAAAACAAGGTTTCTAATTAAAGGTTCTAAGTTTCCCATTCAGAAATGTTTATTTACTAAAAATATTATCTTTTAAATTATATTTTTCAAATTTATTTTATTTTGCTACTTTCATATTTTCAGATTTTATGGGCCTGATCTTCTCTCATTATTTCCTCTCATTCTCTTCTCATTCCTGAGACTTATTTTCCATGCACCTATTTTAATGTCTTGTATATATATATATATATATATATATATATATATATATATATATATATGAGACTAGGAACTGTTCATTTTAAAAAGAATTCTTTGTATGAAAAATTTAGGCTCAAATCCAAATATTTTTATTAAGAGAGTAATGTATTATGCATGCAGGCTGAGAAAAATGTAATGAAATCAGAGTGTAGTTAGTTTGATATACACACACAGGAACACACATGACTATTAAAATACGGTAATTATGAGGTCTCACCAGAAGCATAGTTCATATAGACTCTGCCATTATTGCTCTTTAACATCTGAACTATAATTTTCAACTTGTGTTTTGTCCACCTATAATGATAGTGTTTATAAAAAAATGGATTCATCGAGTTGAAATATATGTTAGTGCACACATATGTGTAACAAATATAGTCAAAAAAAAAGAAAGCATTAAGTTGAGAGAGGGCATGGGAGAGATTCAAGGGTTAGTTGCGGGGACAGGCTGGAGTTACAAAAGGAAAGGATTAGGACAGTAATTCTGTTTCAAATTAAAAAGATTAGAAAATAAAAATCTACTTTTGTCATTCTCTGCTCAGGCACCAAGTTAATTTTCCAGAAGTATCATACTTTATCCAGTCTAAAATGACTTTCTTGTTGTATGTCTACTCCTGCAGACTTACCACTATCTTCCTCACAATAAATTCATTGCCTTTCCCCATGCACTTTATCCCTCTTCAATAGCCTTTTTATTCATGGATCTCACAACTATTTAGACCCCACATTTCATCTTAAATAGCAACATTTTAAAAGAACCTCCTGTCATGGATAAACTCATTAGATCCTCTTTTGTATGTTAACATCCAGACTTTTATTTCCAGGTAACAGAAATTATACTTATTCACCATAACTTTCCTACCTGAGATATATGTTGCATGATGGAAAGTATCCCTGTCTTACAAATAGACTCATGAATACCCCTTATTACATGTAACCACTAATCTTAATAAATGTAGTAGCAGGCTCAGAAATGGTGAGTGATACTAGTACTAATGAATTCCTTATTCTATTTTTCTTTTATTTCAGGTAAGTCCCCAGGCCTTGAACATCTGGCTTGTAACATTTTAGATATAACATTTCAGGACTCTGATCTCCCAACTCTTCTCAATTCTCATTTATCTTTTGCTTTTATTTCCTTTTTTATTTAAATTTATTATTTTATTATTTACACCCCTAATTTTGCCCCCTCCTGGTTCCCTCCTCCCTGAGTGAGTTCTTCACCCCATCTCCCTTCCCCTTCTTCTCCCAGAGGATGCTTAATCTCCCAGCCCCATCCCCTGCCAGCCCCTGCCAGCCCCTGCCTGCCCCTGCCAGCCCCTGCCAGCCCCTGCCAGCCCCTGCCAGCCCCTGCCAGCCCCTGGCATCCTTTTTCCCAAGTTGGGGGAGGGAGTAAATAATCTCTTTTCTTTTTAATTTCCTGGTTTCCTTTTTGACCTAGACTGACATACTTTTTTCTTTTACTTCTCCTGTGTAGTAAGATTCTCAGAGCATAGCATTGCTCTTGAGAGTTTGTATGTAAGAAATAGATAAGGTCTAACTTGAGGGAAAATTTAATTAAAATTTCAAAAGTATAGAATGTCTGAACCAAATCCAAAAGTCACCATAATTTCAAAATTGAAAGCAGAAACTGTTATTACAGTCTCACTGATGTGGACTCTGAGAGGGGCTGTCTATTCTCAGTAGCCAACTCTTCTGTGTTTTGAGAAGGAAAAAATTGAGAATTACATAAAATGTATTGACTTTCATCTTTCGGTAACCATTTTTGTACTTCTTTTATTTTTTGAAATTAAAAATATACATGCACTATGTTATACTTTTCCTTTTCTTCCTCCAACCTGTCCCATGTATGCCCATGATCTATTTTCCATTAAGTGTATATATATATATATATATATATATATATATATATATATATTCATAAATATATTAATATAACCTGCTCAGTCACTATAATGTGACCTGTACATGCATGATTTCATAGCTGACCACTTGGCATTAAATAATCAATTGAGGAATTTTTTTCTGTGGGGAAGACTATTCATAGAAATACTTAGTCAGCCCAGTTCTTTGTTTAGAGTTAGGGATCTTTGAGATTTTTCTCTTTCCATGTTAGCATATGACATGTCCATCATAGTTCATACCATGATGGTGGTGAGATTTCAGGGGTGGCAATCCACTGACAATTTTAGGAGACATAATCTCACAAGAGACTTCCCTTTCCCCTGGCTCTTACAATGTTTCTGCACCCCCCTTTCCATTATGATCCCTGAGCCTTGCTTGTATTGTAAGAGATGGAGATGAGCATCATATGGTCATCTGTTCTCTTCTGTTGAATTTGTTTGGTTTTCTACAATGGTACCTGTCTGTTGCAAAGTAAAGTTTCTTGATATAGGGTGAAAGCTATCCTTGTCAGTGGATACAATGATCGATATTCAAAATGCAGTTAGGAATATGTGAGCATACCATGCTTTTCCAAGAAACAAGAAGACTCCTAACAAACCAGTACAAACAGTTGAGGAGCAGGACAAATCCACTCCAATGAAGGACAGTCTGTTAGCATGAGCATAAGAAAAGAGATTTATTAAATGTTTAATGAATTAAGACAAATGAAGACTGAAGAGTGCTTGGCAGTGTCAGTTCCAAGGGTAAAGTTATCTTAAAGCAAAGGAGAAGACAGTGATATAGGAGTCAAGGAGAGATAAGGCTGAGCCTGAATTTGCTTTTTGAGAGAAGGGTTGTTCTGTAAGTTGCACCACTCAACCTAAAGAAAGAGAATGATCAAAGAGAGTGACTGTATTTCATCACTGGTCTATAAGTGTGCCCATCAAGGCCTGGGACTGCCTGATACCACAAGGGCATGTGAATGAATGCTACTTGTTGATACAATGCGAAGCTGTAAAAGGAGCACTAGTGTGTGAATATTGTATGCAAATCTAAGAGAGCATGCTATTAAATAATAATAAGGAAGAATGCTTATGTGGCTAAAGAGGAACAAGATTGACATCAGAAGGACTTCACCTAAGTTACAGGAAGAGGTGGCCAAAGTTTTGTTATTCAAGACCCTTTTAATTGAGATGACATTAAAGTGATGGGTAGAACTCCCCAAAGCCATAGCAGCAATCTGCCAATCTTTCTCTGAATTCAAAGTTTATATGATTTTATGAGAGATTAAAGTTTGCTTTTAAATGTAATCACATCTAGATAATATAAGTCTCATCCAAATACAGAGAATTTGAATTTCAAAAAAAAATCAATATTCTCAATTCAGTAAAAATTGTGCTACCTAATTATAGATAATAAAATAGATTAAATTCATTCTTTAATAAGCCACTTAATCGACATGAGTTGGCCATTGTAAATTACTAAAACTTCCATTAACTTTCAATTTTCAATTCTTGACAGAATGTGCAATTATTTTTCACAGTGAAAAGTATGACTCTCATAGGATCTGAGGAAATCTTCACTTTGATTTACAAGCTTCACTGTTAATTATACTAATACCAATTATGCTAACAATTTGAAGCTTCTTTGGCAAACACCAGTATGAATGACAGGTCTGGAATAAATACACTGTAGATCAAGACTTGCCTCATTTTTCAAACAGTAATTTACATGTATGGTCCTAGAATATAAGTACTCAGTCTATTATAGAAATTTTCTTCTATTAAATGTTGGAAAGAGATTTTCTTTTAGGTTCAGTTTTCCTTCCATAAGAATAACTCAGTTATTGGTGAGAAAAGGGTAGAAGGCCAAGTTACAAAATGGTAGAAGTGTCAGGTAAGTGTAATCCAGTCAACTCCTCTTTTCCCACACTGCTGCATATGGGTCTATAGGAGGATCTCACTGGGCTTCTTTCTAACTACAGGTTCCCTTGCTCCATCACACCCATGTATAAGCATATATTGTAATTTGTTTTTATCCCTGTTTTCTCTAAGAAGCAACCACATACACTGTTTTAATATTAGTTGCTAAGTAACTGCACATCTTGCCATGTCATCAATTATATTTATTATGATACTGAATGTTCTAAATGTGGATCTAGAAAACTAGGCTCTGCCCTGTACTGGGTGAACTGACAATTGTCAGTTAGTGAAGAATACATTTGTTTCTTTTATGTGATTCTTTTGTATATGTGATTAGTCCTATTTTGCTAATGTGTTCTTTAATTTTATATATTGATGTTTTCATCCTAATATATTAGAATGAACCATAAGTAGCTAAGTTAGTATATAACTGATGAAGTCTGAAACCATGGGTCTGTTTAAATTGAATAAAATAAACTGACAATCTTTTAGCCAGATGGACAAAGAGAAAAAAAGACTCAATCAAAACCAGAAACAATAGAAGAACATCATTGTCAATTAATAAAAATGAAGGATTGTGGGACAATAATCCTAAGGGCAATTCTATGACAAGAATTCATACAACAAAGAAAAATGGACAATTTGACTCATGCTGAATCACAGGGAAATCAAAAATCAGAGCAACTTAAAGTGAATAATATTGAGTCTGTAATACCCCTTCCAAAATCCTAACAGTGATTAAGTCTTTGCATTAAAAAGTTATTCCAAGTAGCCAAAGAAGAGATTAAAATGGATACATCTCAAACTTGTCTGAAAATTAAAAGAGTAAAAAACATTCCTAGATTCAGTTCTTGCCTCAGACAGAACCCAGGATGTAAGGGTGGTTTGAAATATAAAAGTGCAATGTATCCATCTTAGCATAGAGAAGTGTACAAAAATGTCTCGAGTGTCTCGGCACTGTGGTAGAAAAGCTTTTGATCAGAGCCAACACAATAAAAGCATTTCCCTCCCCCAAAAAGAGGCTGAAAGAAACCAGTAAATGTCATTTATGAAATGGTCACAACTAACATCAGCCATAATAGAATAAGGCTGAAAATTATTCTCTTAGATCAAAAGATGCCAGAGAAGGATGTGGTTTGAATGATAGAAGCCCAACCTCTTCCCCATAGACACACTTGTTTGGAAATTCAGCAGGGGGTGCTGGTATGGAGCCAACTTGGGAATGTGTCTTGAGGTTTCATACACAAAGACTAAATACACACACACACACACACACACACACACACACACACACACACACACGGGCATACACACACAAAAGTAGGATGGAGCAAAGTAGGAAGTTGGTTCATTAAGTGTGAAAGAGGGATAAGAGAGGATAATGGGAGATGGTCACAGTATGTATCTATGATATTTTTAAAAGTAAAATTTAAAATACTTAGAACAAATTTACCGAGGAAACAAAAGAGTTACATCTTGTCAAACTGATAAAAAAATTAAGGAAGACAGAAATAATGGAGAAACAATAGTGATTGCTAAATGAAAAACTTAATATTATTAAATGTCATTACCATTCATAATGCTTTGCAGAGCCCCAAAAAATCCCAAATGACACCGTTTTTGCAAACATAAAATAATCCACACTAAAATTCATATGGAAACACAAGGGTTTCAGAATAGCCAAAATAATCTCAGAGGAAAAATTAAATTGGATGTATATTTCTGGATTTCAAAACATATAATAAAACCAGAGTAATCATAACTATTGTTAAGGCATAGTGACACACATATACAAATACTATGGAAGAGAAAATAACCTTTGTGCACATTGTCAAATGATTTCAGCAGATGGCAAGGCCTTTCATTGGGGGAAGGGTAATTTTTATAAAATTATGCTTATCTACACTCAAAGGAATTAAATTGGATCCATATCTTATGAAGGGCTCAAAAACATCGACTCAAACTGCACAACAAATAGCTAAGCAGAAAAGGTACCACTGTAAAAATCTGTCGTTAAAGTATAATGTAGGCTTCATGACCTTGGCTTTGTCCAGGATATCACAGAGCTCACAAGCAGTCTAGTAGAGTAAATATCGTAACACTCTTACGGGGATACAATACAGAGCAATTGAAATTGACTTTTACTCACAGTCATGAGTGCAGCATATGGCCTCTTACAGATATTCAGCAACAATTAACTCTTTGTAGTTATCGGTCTTAGTGACAGTAGTAGCCAAGTATAATTGACTTTCCATGGAAATCTGTGATTTAAGTATAATTACCAAGTTAACCTTGAACCAATTAATACACTTTATAACATATCACAGTCTATGTAGAGCTTTTATGTAGTATCTAATTTTCAGTATCTTCAGAGACACAAATCTTACTTTACTAGTGGATGACCTGAATGTATTGTTATATAATTTTCTTTCTTTTTTTTTTTTTTTTTTTGGTTTTTCGAGACAGGGTTTCTCTGTAAAGCCCTGGCTGTCCTGGAACTCACTCTGTAG
Organism: Mus minutoides; assembly: GCA_902729485.2. NCBI lineage: Eukaryota > Metazoa > Chordata > Mammalia > Rodentia > Muridae > Mus > Mus minutoides. Next base: position 1,029,929 of record LR749741.1, on the reverse strand, counting down.
ACCAGGCTGGCCTCGAACTCAGAAATCCGCCTGCCTCTGCCTCCCGAGTGCTGGGATTAAAGGCGTGCGCCACCACGCCCGGCTTATAATTTTCTTAAAAACTTAAAAGTATTACCAGGATCCAATACAGAATTTTCCTACTGAAATTTCACTGTCATTTTTTTGTTGTTGTTCTGAAACTAGATAAGGGACATACTTGGTTCCTTCATAATCCTTTCCATTTTCTAAGATTAAAAATATAGAATCTGATTGGTTCATTTGGATGATAAGCAACTTGAATTCATGATCTTCTCTGCATTTCAGTGTTAGTCATGCATTACTCAGAATCTTGGCTAAAATAGACATTTAATAAATATTCAACTGATATGGCAAAAAGCAAACAAGATTGCAACTATTTTTCTTGGTATGTATTGCACGTTTTTAGTTTGGGTTTATTTTTAGTATAACCTGTTGCTTTTGCTTATGGAGTAATTTAAATCTTTTACTTAGAGACTTCATTATGCTTTTATAAAAATCCACCCACACGTTAAAAGTTGACTTTAATAAGTTATATTTTAGAAAATTAAGAATCTGTAATTGTTTTTTGTATTGGTTATAGTTGCAGAACCTTGAAAGAATGTTATAAATGGAGCTTGCTTGAGATAGCAATCAGAATCAGTTTTTTAGTGTGGGTGTGCAGATAAGCTGTGTTCTTAACCATCTCAGTTCAATTGATCAGAAGAAGAGTTAAAACACTTTCTGGTTGAATTTTTTCATGTTCCCAAGGGAGATCATTAATTTGATATCATCTATTTCATTTTATTTTATTATTTTTAAGATTTATTCATTAGTACTTTCATTGTGTATGAGTGTTTTGCTGCATGTGTGTATGTGTACAATGTGTATATCCAGTGTTCACAGAGGTCAGACCAGTGCCCAGGATGCCTGGGGTGATGGGTGGCTATGAACCACCAATGTGGGTACTGGGAACTGAACCTAGGTCCTCTGCAAGAGCAGCCAGTGCTCTTGACCTCCGAGCAATCTCTCCAATCTTTTTACCTACTTTTTAAGCTTGCTGTCTCCCACACTGTCAGCCAGTAAGATAGTGGTTCAAGCCACCTACTAGTTGAATAAGCAAATCTCTTTGTCTCTCCATCTGTAAACCAACTAGCAATACTGCCTACATTCAAGTTTATTAGGAGGATTAAGTCCATATTTACAATGTACACAGAGTCATGTGGAGAACATAGTAGGTGTGACGTAAGATTGTTGAAAGTAGAAAAATGTTTATATAACTAGATGTGTACACACTGTGCAGAGTTACAATTGTGTCCACGAGAAAGTGAGAAGACAGTTTGTAGGGGTATGTTCTCTCCTTCCACCAAGTAGATCCCAGGGCTAGAACCCTTACCTTCAGGCTTTGTAACACGTACCTTATCTGCTGAGCCCTCTCAGTAGTATAGTTTATTAAAACCAGATGTTGGCCTAGTTTTTTTCATATACTTGGTGAAGTCTTGCAGGATGGCACAAAGGTAGGATCTTGTCAAGTGGAGCAATCCTCCACAGCTAAGGGTCTAACCCCAGATATTCATAACTTGTCACTACTTGAAAACCCTGTACGCATCTCATGGAGTCACTGCATGCATTTCTTAATGCTGTGGGACCAAAGGTATCTCAGGAGGAGAATATCTGGGATTCATTTGTTCATTTAACATTGAAATTTTATTTTATTTCTATTTTTAAAATATATATTTAACAAGATATATTTTATTCAAATTTGCATTTTTATTTAATTTATCAAACAGGTTAATAAATTTAGACCAATTAGAATATATGATGGTGTGCCGGCCTTGGCTGTGGGGGAAAGAGGGGCGTGGGAGAGAACCTGCATCCCGCCAGAGTTCCCGTGCTCTGGGTGAGCAGACTAGAGAAGGACTGTACACGTTTTCCACGTGGCTCCGGGTGGGCATCTGGCTGTGGGAATGGCGGATGGTGGACAAGGGGCAGCTCCAGGTTACCAGGTTCTCAGCCTCCAGCATCCTATACTGGATACAGTGGAGGAGCTGAGAACAGAAGAAGGGCTCTGGAGTGGTACTAGGCCCTGGGGATGAATGGAGGAGAGATCAGGGAGAGAGGGGGTGCTGGATGGTTCCCACACAGGCAAGAGTCCTTGGTCAGGTCCTCTGCTAGAGCACAGGATGTCCTTCTGGAAGGAGGTTGGACGTGGTACCTTAGGAGAAAGCCCATCCCATCCTTCAAGAAGTAGGGCCTTGATGATCAGAGACAGTCTATGATTTTAGAGCTTTATTGTAGAAAGGCAGAGAGAAAGAGTGAAGGTAGAAAGAGAGAGGCCAGCCATGGCCACATGGAGAGATGGGGAAGGGAGAGAGAGAAGGAGGGCTAGAACGTAAGAAAGGTGAGAGCTTAAGAGCGAGGAGGAGTGGCCAAGCATCCCCTCTTATAGTGGGCTGGGCTATCAGGCTGTTGCCAGGTAACTGTGGAGAAGAACATACCTGGCTATAGTCAGGTAATTGTGGGGGTGGAGTCTAGCCAGAATGCCAGAAGCTTGGGACATTGTGTGACTGATAGTCATAGAATTATGGACAGGCACCTCATTCTGGGAACATGGCTAGCCTTTCTGTCCCTTGTAGATTTCTCTATTGGGTCACCAGAGCAAGTCTCATTCAACCAAAATAGGCTGCCTATCACAGTCCCACAATGGTGAACCACCTTGACTTATTAAAACATTACTTATTAAAGACTGAACTAAATTTGAAGGAAAGTCTGTAATCACTATACTCCATATAAATTTACTTCACTGAATTACCTACACTTTCACCTGTGTTCTAATATTCTGATAAATAATTGTAACCACATTTTGACCTTTAATTTAAATGGTGACTTAAAATAAGAAAGAATTGTATAAAATTTATAAAGTCAAAATGAAGCGAAAAGTTTGTTATCTTGTACTAATTAGCAAGAAAAAGCCTCCTGTGATGGAAAACTGGTAGACTATACGTTAACGAAGGGAAGGAGATGCCACAGTGTCTTATGGTTTTCAAGGTGAGAACAGAAAATAAGGTCAACGAAACTTCACAAGTCCAGCAATTATAACCATGAAGGCAAAAATGAAGAATAATTTGAAAACAAAAACCCAAATTTCTGAAACTATGGAGAGCTAACTTCAAGGAGAAGGTGAGATGTCTTTAACTGACAACTTCAGATCTAGATTTTCTCACTATCATAAATTTAAAATAATAAAATTAGTTGACTATGCAAAAGAACAAGCCAAAGAACATCAAGAAACTATTACCAGAAAGGGGGACAAAAGAGACTAACATGGGGGGAATATGCTCAAAATATTGCAGACATGTATAAAACTGTCACATGAAGAGATTATCATGTATAACTAAAAAATTCTAATAGAAATTAAATATAGTCAAATACATATTAAATTGGCAAGGTCCCAATTTGACAGACTTGTAAATTTCAAAGATGTATAATTTCTTTTTAATGAGACTTCAGTCATCTAATGAAAAGTCATTGAGAAATCATGTTGGTTCCTTATTCTCTCTTATAAATGGTCTGCACCAAAGGGCACTTTATTGATAGTGAATCATGTTATACTTACTTCAAGAAAGCCATTAACTTTTACTTTGTTAAAAGAAGCCTACAGTACTTAATTCTGATGACCATAAATGCATAAGTACATCTTTTAAATAACAAGCTCATTTTATTAAGTCAGACTTAGATATCCACTCTTAGAATAATTACATTTAAGCATGCCACTCACTTTGCATTTGGTATGGTGGTCATTCATACTTATTTCTGGCATGTAACATTATTTTATGACAATGGATTTATCCAGTTTCTTTCAAGGATGGAACAATAATAGGTAATGACACGAATAACATTATGTAATATTCTATGCACAGGACCTCTATTTAGAAATAATTAAAAAATGATGCTAATTGCAATGTTGATTGGATTTACCTATTGGATAAGCATGATTAGTTCAGATCTGTGTGCATTTTTTTAAGTAATAAACTTTCCTTGAAACAAATACAACTGTGTAAGAATTCAGTTTATTACATATGCAGCTAGAGAGAGCCCCTTGGTATTGCAAACTTTATATGCCCGAATACAGGGGAATGCCAGGGCCAAGAAGTTGGAGTGGGTGGGTAGGAGAGCAGGGCAGGGGGAGGGTATAGGGAACTTTCAGGATAGCATTTGAAATGTAAATGAAGAAAATATCTAATAATAAAAAAAATTCAGTTTATTTAAAAGTACAACTAAGTCATTTCCTTCCAATTTATACTTAGATTTCTATGATGGCAGGCTGACCTTGATCCAGCGAGTGGCTCCATACTTGTGTATATATGGGCAGCACAAATGACTTCAGTGGACCCCAATCATCAAAAACAACATGAGAGAAATCAGGGATAGTTTTGGAAGGAGGTACAGGATGTGGGTACACATATGATCAAAGTACTTTGTATGCACACATGGAACTCTCAAATAATTAATAAAAATATCATATGAAATTTTCACTATGTATGAAATGCAGCAAAATGTAAATATCTACATTTAATTTAAGTGTGTAAAAGTAAAAAACAATAAAGAATATAACTAAGGGTATGGCAGATAAAAATGATGATATACCAAATTTGGGAAAACAATACCTTTAAAACACCCCCATCCTGACCTTGTAGAACAGTCTATTCAAAATAGACCAAAGGCTTAAGTGTAAGACAGAAAACTACAAAACTACTATAGGAGAAAAATAGAGTGAAAATGGAAGCTATGGACACAGGCACGTGCAATAATGAAACACCCATTTTGTTATACAAATAATATGTGCTAATAATAAGAGAATAAAATGCTACAAAAAAGTAATCAGTAAAAGGTAAATTTGTTTAATGTACAATCAGAAAGCATACCAAATATTTTGGAGTTTCTTTTCATATAACTGAACATTGAAATGTATGAGCTTGTAGACCACTGTTCTACCTCTGTAGATGTGATCCAGTAGATAAAAGCATGGATTCCTGGTCAGACAGACCCAGACTTGTATATGCTAAATGTTGCAACAGCAGTTAACATACTCAACCTAACTCTTTGTTTTTTGAGAACATTAAATTGTATTAAGGTTGATAAAGGGAATAACATGTATGAGATGAACAGAAATCAGATTTAATCTTTATATTTAATTTTATTTTTACTTTTGTCTGTATTTTTATATGCATGGACATTGTACCTGCATGGATGTTTGTGTAACACAGGCATATAGTCCAGAAGAGGATGGTGGGTCACCTGGGGCTGAAGTTTATAGATGGTTGGGAGCTGCCATGTAGGTGTTAGGAACTGTGGCTGGATTTTCTGGAAGAGCAGCCTGTGCTCTTAATCACTGAGATATTTCTCTAGCCTCCAGAAAACAGATTTAAATTGCCATTAAAAAATCTTCCTCAGCCTGATTTTGTCAACTGAAGAGATCCTGGTAGTACAACAGTTGAGAACATTCTATAATGCGGAAGTCGCTATAACACAGAGAGACATTGGCTTAGCATTAATTGTATCATCTGAAAAACCAGAGCTGTGCTCTTCAGCCTGGACAATTGGCTTTTCCCACTACTGGTCACAATTAAAGAGGCTTCAAAAGAAACAAGCAAACAAAAAAACCAAACAAATATTAGAAGTCACACCATAAAACCAAAATAGTAATATGTACATGCTCAGATTCCTAGATTTGTTTTAAATCTATTCCTTAACTGTCTTTCTTCTTTATGCCTACATGGACCATATCAGAGAAGACATAAGTAACAGAATTTTTCAATCTTTTAATCTTAGAAGATAACCAATACATTTAGTTTATTAAGTTTTGAACATATTCCAAGAAGAAAATCATTGTTACCTATTTCATATATAACCATAAATAGATATTTGATTTAGTTGCTAACATTGTCACTAGAGATTTACATTTAATTACTATAATATGTGTGTGTGTGTGTGTGTGTGAGAGAGAGAGAGAGAGAGAGAGAGAGAGAGAACAAAAGAAAAATTGATTGATTGATTGATTGATTGATTGATTAGGTATAGCAGAAGATGAAGACATGGTCAAGTACATGATCAGGATACTAGACATCTCATTAATTAATTTTCCCCACATCACGTGTTGCCATGACATACCCTCTATTGTGAATTTGCTAATGTTGAGCCTCTAAGTAGTCAAGGAGAACAGGTGTTATGTTAAGACCAAAGCAGGGCTGCTTTTCTGTTTTTCCTTCTAAAGCCCTCATTTAGAATTCTGTCCTCTTTTCCTGGTGGAGAAAGATATGGACAAACAGTCCATAAGTCAAGTACACACAAGGTCAAATTCCAGTGGGCAAGGCCTTTCCCTTCCAGTTCTGTTACTTATTCATTATACCCACTAACCCACAAAGCTGGGACTGTGGGCTGTAATCTTCATTAGGAATAATAATTCCTCAAAAGTGCATTTAGAGAGTTGTTAGCCTTCTAGAGTCATGAATTAAGTAGAATAACAGAAGGTGGCATGTCAGAACCTAAAGCAGCCCTTAGGCTGTTTAGGCAGAACCAGTTCTGCATAATGATTCTAATTGGTATATAATCCTGTGTGAACTTAAATTTGAAAGAATAAAAAGCTAGAATATTTGGGCTATAATCAAAATTGTAGTTGTTTTTTCAATGCCCTTCTGTCTCTGAAGTGGTATTCTAAGGACTCCAAGCATACACACTGTTCTACATTTTACCTACATATAAATAAGTCTTAAAGAATGCACAATGGACATTTGTATTCATAGCTCCCATGCAAATCTCAGTAAAATGTTCAAACATCATCTGAAACTCCAATGTAGGACTCTAGATTCCAACATACAGTCAGCTTTTGTGATGTAAAAATGGAATTTTATAATCAGCAGGACAGAACATATGTTTCTCAATAAACTCTCATTTCCTAACATTAGTACTCAACTACAGTATCTGAAGATGTCAGCAGTATAGGGTCACATGATCGTCAGGGTGGGATTTTAGGATGTTGTGATGCTCATGTTGTGCTTTAAAGTCTGTGTTGATTATCTTTATAAAGTAGGTATCAACCACATTTCCACCGGCTGCAAAATGCTTACATCAGAAGGAAAGCTTTGAAGGATATGTGTAAACTCAGGGCATAAAGCTCTGATTTTCACTTGAAACACCAATAAAGGAAACATTAATAAAATCAGAGTAAGAGCCTTAAAGATATCAGAGAAGTCATCTTACTAAATAGCAATCATGTAGTGTCAAGGATGTGTTTAGTATGCTGCATTTCTAGTTGCATTGTGAACCTCAGGACATGTGCTTGCTTTCCTTTTTGTTATTATCCAGGGAATAGGAAAAAAACAATAGAAAGGTTTTTTTATGGTTCATTGAGAAAATTTCCTGTATCAGACACCGTAGGATTCATATATAGATTCATCATACTTTACCTGTGCAGCATCTCTAGTAATCTATGCATTCAAATCATCACCATATGTAGGAGTCAACAGTGGCTTGGTGTATTGTTAAACAGAAAGAAACAGGTGATTCTAGTGCAAATCAAAGTCTGCATCTTAAAGTTAGGCTGTGTCAGCTCTAGGGCTCAGCATTTTCCGAAAAAGTACAATGAAAGGAAGGCTGTTGATGGTTCTACTAAGCATTTGGATGAAAAAGTGCACATACTACCAGTCCTGGGTGGGAAGAAGAGGGACAGGTGAATAGAATATGGGCTTGATTGTTTAGAACAAAATTTGAGGAGGTAATTTCTTGTAATATGTGGTGAGTTTATGGATAGCAAGTCAGAATTTGGGTAGTAAGATGAGAACAGCAGTAAGAGACTGAACAGTGCTAAGTGATAAAATGATCCAAAGTATGGTTCTGGGTTTGGCTCTTATGAAAGAACTAGTATAAGGTTCTTTAAAATAAAGAGAGAATTAGTCCCCTAACTCATTGAGGGTAGAGAATGAAAGAGATTTGAGTCCTTTACATTAGTATGCATAGTGTGTTGTATAATAAAAATGATGAATGTTTTTGGATGTGGGTACAGTTCAGGGTTACAACACTTGTCAAGCACGTACAAAACCCTGGGTTCAATCTCTAGACCCACATAAAAAATAATAATGTGTTCTATTTCATAATCCACGATGTTGCCTCAAATGGAATTTCACACATGTTTTGGAATCTGAGCATTCTTTTGTGGAACGAACACATTAAGAAGTAAGTTATATTCTTATAACTGACTTGGGAAATATTCATTCAATTCTATCTTTATAAAATGACAGTCTTAACTTTTCTTGCCTAAATAGTTTGAATAATGTCATTATATAATCTAATACAACAGAAGCTATAGAGCACTCTAAGGTTTTGTTTTTCTATATGAATGAAATATTATACAAATGAGGTAATTTTTATTGATAATTATTTCTTTATTTTCATGAGAGATTATCTAATTTCCATTTGTTCTTTAAAGCATCATTTCTAATATTAGAATTATCTTAGAAACAAGCTTTAAGAAATGTATTCATGTCCAGGAGTGATAACACATGCCCTTAATCTAGCACCTAGGAATAAGAAGCATACAAATATGTGTGAGTTTGAGGCCAGCCTGGTCTACATATTTGATTCTAGGGCAGCCAGGGCTACAGCATGGTATTCTGTCTAAAGGAAAAATTTTTCTCAAGAAGGCAGATCTTGACGTACCATATTATCATGGAATTTAATGTCATAATTGAAAACAAAATTTATTTTAATGCTCAGGGCAATTATGTCAATTTAAGAAAATACTAGCCTAGAAATATTTTTATATTAAAATCTACCTCCCTTTCATATAGAAGAATGAAATTTGCTTAAATCAGATATGCCAGTTACAACTTTGCATAATTATTGGAGAAATTACATCTCCTTGTCCATAAGGGATAAAATATGCTTATTTTAAGTGTATAAGACATGAAACATATGTAGTATAGACAGTTATTAAGTGTGAAAAATCTACATCTGATCAAAACTTCATTTAAATATTTTTGTCTTCTTTATTCTAAGTTAACCATTTTTTCTTCTGATACTAATTATAAATTGCTGTGAAACAGTCAAGTTAGGAAATAATGGCAGAGCCTGCCCTCACTCATTTCCTTATGCCATGTTTTCTTTACAGCTATTTTGTGTCCAAAGGCAACTGTTTACTATTTATGCCAAGGGGCAATGGTCTCTACAGCATACCTTTTGATAAACTTAATATTTTCTTTGGCCAAAATGAGACACTATATAAGAAAAAGACGTTTTCTGATTCAAGATTTTTTTTAAAAATCCAACTTTCTGACTGACCAAAAATATATATATTTTTAATAAAAGAAAAATAGAATAAAATCTCTCCCTTTTCTCTCATGAAATACTATATACATCTCAGCACAGACTCACTTTAGAAAATTAAAGATCATCAATCTTCCATTTATTAGATATCAGTCTTCAGGGCTATATTATCCATGATGACTACCTTTTGTCAAGTTGATGAAACCTAGAGTAACTGAGGAAGAAGGAACTCCAACTTTGGATTTGTTCAATTGGATTGGTCTGTGGGTGTGCCTGAAGGACATTTTCTTGATGAATGATCAATGTGGGTGTGTCTAGCCTACAATGGGCAGTGCAACTCCTGGGTGGGTGGTATTAGACTGTGTAAGAAATCAAGCTACAGAAATTTAGAATACCCAAGATACAGTTTGCAAAACACAAGAAAATCAAGAAGAAGAAAGACCAAAGTATGGATACTTCATTCCTCCTTAGAATAGGGAGCAAAATATCCATGAAAGGAGTTACAGAGACAAAGTTTGGAGCTGAGATAGAAAGGATGGACCATCCAGAGACTGCCCTACCTGGGAATCCATCCCATAATCAGCCACCAAACACAGACACTATCGCATATGCCAGCAAGATTTTGCTGACAGGACCCTGATATAGCTGTCTCTTGTGAAGCTATGCCAGTGCCTGGCAAATACAGAAGTGGATGCTCATAGTCATCTATAGGATGGAACACAGGGCTCCCAATGGAAGATCAAGAGAAAGTACCCAAGGAGCTGAAGAGGTCTGCAACCCTCTAGGAGGAACAACAATATGACTAACCAGTATCCCCAGAGCTTGTGTCTCTACTTGCATATGTAGCAGAATATGACCTAGTAGGCCATCATTGGGAAAAGAGGCCCCTTGGTCTTGCAAACTTTATATGCCCCAGTACAGGGGAAGGCCAGAGCCAAGAAGCAGGAGTGGATGGGTAGGGAAGCAGGGCAGGGGGAGTGTATAGGGGACTTTTGGGATAGCATTTAAAATGTAAATGAAGAAAATATCTAATAAAAATTTGAAAAAAAAATCAAGCTATAGAATCCATTAGTAAAGAAAGAGGCTGGGAATTTGAAGAGCGGTGGGAGGGATAAATGGCTGGGTATGCATGGTGGAAAGGGAAGGGAGAAATGTAGTAATCATAATATAATCTCAAAAATAGTATCTTTTTAAAAAAAGATGAGATGATTAATCCATAGGCTGCAATCCTTCATGACCCCTGCTTAAATTCCTGCCTTGTCTTCCCTCCATAATAGACAACAAGCAGTAAGCAGATATAGACCTTTTCTTCCCCAAGTTGATTGTGGTCCATTTTTTTTTTTTTTGTATTTTTTTAAATCGTATATACTTACTATAGAATATGTAACTTCTTGTGTGGAAATTTAACAATAACTCTGCCAGGCTCATTTCTTGGCTCCCAGAGCCTGTTCAGGGGCATGTAATGTTTCTTGCAAATTCACTCTACGCTGTCAGTTTAGGTTGTAGCACATATCTTCCCAACCTTGAACTTTGTATCCTAATTTCTGGGAGCTCTTGCCCACCATAAAGATGCTTTAAGGCCTTGTAGTTTTGCTCTTTTACATATCAAAAATTTCTGTTCAGGCTTGTTGAGATTGAAGAAGACATAGATGTTTGTCTTTTATAAACATCAGTTAGGTCATCCAGGCGAGGTCACAGTAGTCAGGATGTAACTGTGCTACCATCTACAGTATTTCCTGAGTCTAAGGCATGATGATTGTAGGTTTAGAGACTTCCCTCTGATCACATTCCCACACATTGCCAGTTCTTGGGGAAGCTTTCCAGAGACCATTGCAAAGATCCACAAAGACAATCATGTCTCCTCCCAAGACAATTTAGTTACTGAGGAGAATGCAGTTGTAGAAAAATTTGAAACTTCTTTCTATATGCCATCTACCTTCAAAGTTTTACACACATGTAAAGGGGTGATTCATTTCACAAGCTAGCTTTACTTTAACTGATGTTAACCTTTTTGTAAAATTGTCATGCATGCACAACTAACATGCTGATTAAGTCTGTTAAATTTTCTTTATTACTAGGGCACCCTGAGTCCCCAAGTGTTGTATGAGCATGGTGGTTTAAGAAAAAATGTTAAATTAAATTTAGAATAACTGATGTTACTCGTATATAAGTTTAAATTTCAAAATATCTCTACTGTCATTTGGTGGTTGATTTTTTGTGCACCTATGCATATTTTTCTTTTAATGCCGATAACTAACATACAATAGCATATTTAATATAACAATTTCATTCTGAATGTTTACCTTTTAGATGGAATTTTATGTAAAGGAATGCAGTGTCTGTCTCTCACTTAAACCACAGTTTTGCTTCATCTGTGAGCAGTATGTTTAAGGAATTCAATTTATGATACCTTTTGGGAATTTTATTTAAGGCACACTGTATATCAAGTAGTTCTGTGGTTTTTGAAGGAACTTTTTGGCATGCAGGGCCATTTCTCAAGCTGTGGAAAGCAATACTTTGTGCTGTCTGGGCAGCAAACTACTTAAAATGCACCTAGAAACATTAGCTGTGATATGTATATTTGGGCAAGCATTGAATTATTTCTCTGTTTAATTGGGATCCTTCATGTTAACCCACAGTGCAGACACAGTTAGCTATCTGCAGTCTGCCAATTATTTCTTTGGGGTGCATGGTAAGAACTCAGCCTCACTAAAGTAGCTGTCCTCTCACCCTTTCCAACTTTTTCTCAGTGGGCAAGGAGAGCAAGCCATGTTAGCTGCCCCAATGCTAGCACAGCAAAGGGGTATATATGTGCTTTTTTCAGAATTAGGCCAGTCCTGATGCTGAGGTCAGTGACTGCTGGAATTTTGGTCTTCCCATCCTTTCTTTGTTTCTTCTACTGCCTTGAACAATGAAGGATTGCTTACTTTCTTGTTGTGTCAGTAAAACACAGGATTTTATCTCTGGGGCCAACCTTTTTTATATATATATTTTTTCCATCCATCCCTGGGAATCTGATGATTTATCCTTTCTTGGAGAAATCCTTCCAGGTAATTCTCTGGGGCAGGACTCAAGATGAACCTGAAACTGATACTTTCTGTATTTTCCTTCTCTGTAGTATTTGGAGATTCAGGGGAAAGGACACCATTGTAAGAACTTCAGATTCCTATAAAATGGTCAGGGCTCTAGAATCATGTGCTAGCAGGTTATAGCAAACGACCAATGTCTGTTGTTGATATGTCAAGACTCTGGGTAGACATGAGTCTCCATTGTTTTCTTGATACAGGTATAGACTCAACCTTCTCAGGCACCTTTTGCCCTAAGGAAACATGTGGTAGTGCAGTAGCCACTATAGAGAAATAAAGTATTGTTCCAACAAAACAAAACAAAACTAAACTAAACTAAACTAAACTCATCTTATTTCTCTTCAATATTTCTCAAAGAACGGAAGTAGAGAGTTTTCTGAGGATCACAAAAATCATTCTCATCTATCTCCTTGATGAAGTTCACTGAGATGGACTTGACCTAATTGCAGTGTGAATGTAATTTTCAGTTACTATTCTAGATCCTCAATTAAGACTGAGAAAGGTAATATTCATTTTAACCACACTATGACTGAAGTTGGCAGAATATATAAATATCTATTTATCTATTTATCATCTGTATCAACATCTGTCTCTCCATATATATATATATATATATATATATATATATATATATATATACACAAATCAATATGTACCCATTCTTTGTAATAAGACACCAGATAGGGGGGTTATTCAGAATTTTCACTGAAATATGACTTTGTTTTTGTCTCACCTGTTGAAGCATTAAACTCTGTTTAAACTATAGGACCTTAATAATCTTAAATAACTACCTTGGAATACCCATTTTATTGGGGAAATATTCAATACTTCACCATTTTATCACTCTTCTTTTCTTCTGTACGAGAGTGATTTTGCCTGTCAGGATTCTCTGCCTGCATCAAGAGGTTAGTGGTTTCTTGGATGTACATAGCATTACAGAATATTACCTGGAGCATAGCTGTTCTCATTTAACCCTTTGTTGTGATATACTGTGACTTGTCTTGGAGGCATGAGCTGGTATTTGAAATTATTGGCAGTAATGTGTTTCACTGTTGGCTACAGGGTTTCCTTGATTTAACTTTTTCCCCCCTAATCTAATCTACTCTCACTAGGATATTATATGTGGGGTTTAAAATATGGTAAAATATATCACACAAAACCAGTTTTACAAGTGTACTGTTTAATCCTGTTAAGTTAAATACATTTGCATAGATGTAACCAAGCTCTAGAAAATTTTCATGTACCAAATAAAGACTCAACATTCACCGAATGAGTATTTCCTTTATCTTACTCTCTGCATGCTCTCCTATCCACCAAGTTACTTCATCTATGAATTTCACTGTGATAGATAGTTTTTATTAGTGCAATTGCACACCTGCTAAGCAATCAACTCAATGCATTCAACACATTGACTTCAAACTGCAGCTATGTAATAGAACATGACACATCATCATTTCTTTATCAGACTAAAAAATACATTGCATGTTCACGCCATGCATGTTTGCCTCATCATCACTGACGGCATTTCAGTTGCTTTTACATTTTGAATACTATGATTTGCTTTTAAGAATATGTGTATCAACATACTCTTCCACACTTCTTTTGTCATTCTTTGGGTTATCTTCCCAGAATCAGGTCTGGCCAAAGAAGGATAATTATTCACTTAATAATTTTGAGCACGATGATACGTTTTCCCTAGTTGTCCCATCTCTTTACATTCCTAGCAACAACACACAGCGGTTCTAATTTATGCCAACTTCTTGACTACCTTCCCCTCATTAGTAAAGGAAAGAATTTAAAATAGCTTTGTAAAGCAAAAGAAATGATTAACAAAGTGAAGAGATGACATGCAAAGTAAGAGGAATTCTCTCTCTTCTTTTTATTTTATTTTTTTTCCAAGACAGGGTTTCTCTGTATAGCCCTGGCTGTCCTGGAACTCACTCTGTAGACCAGACTGGCCACGAACTCAGAAATCTGTCCACCTCTGCCTCCCAAGTGCTGAGATTAAAGGCGTGCGCCACCACGCCTGGCAAGAGAAAGTCTCTTAAACTATACATCTAAAATAAAAAGAAGAAGAAGAAGAAAAAAAAAAAAAAAACGGTCCACTGAGTTTAACAAATACTTTATAAAGCATGGAATACAAATAGACAATAAATATATGGAAAATATGTTCTGAATCCTTATCTCCTTATGCAGTATGGAAATACAACTTAAAATCCTATTGAGGATTTATCTTATTTCACTTAGTATGGCTATCACCAAGAAAACAAACATCACATGTAGGATGTGTTAGTAAGGAAGGAAACTATATACTTCTTCTGAGAAGAATTATATGGTATGTTTTCCCTCAAAGTAATGCAGAATCTAATACTTAAGTAGATGCAAAAAGATGATAGAGGTCAGGTAGATAGATATAGATCATATAGATATAGATGGAAAGATTGATAGATAATAGAAGAAGATAGGTGACAAATGATATATATGTGAATCACTACAAGGATTCAGGCTATCAACTTCTCAGAGTTATTATAGACAGAGTTTTGTTGCTGTTATAATTTAAAAAGAAATTAAATTGCCTTTACTCCTGAACACATGTGCACTTCCAAAGTACATCTTCTTACTGTCTTAATTCTGAAAGCCATAATTTTGCTACTAGTTTTTAGGGCATGCCCATTCCCCCAGAGCCTAAGCACATCCATCTGTCCCAGTATACCAGTTTAAAAAAATAAGGAAGGGTGAAAAGCAATGTTCACTTTGAGAAAATGAACAGATAAAGATAAAGGGATTCAGTGACCCTCCAAGTCCTTTTTCTGGCTTTTGAAGTATTAGATTTAGAGGAGAAAGATAATGAACAGAAGACAGAAGTAAACATAATTAAGGAGTAGCTCTCATGGGATGACAATCTAGGGTCCCTGGAATCCCAGGTGACTGCAGTTCTAGAACCAAGAATCTTCCCTTTGTGTCTTCAACCTTGAATAGGAACAAGCTAAGATAGGTAGACTGGCAGTCTCTGCATGACGAAGACATTTGTGCAGAGTCAACCAGGAATCTAACTCTCCGTAAGGGGCACTAACACAAAAGCAAGCCAGACATGCCTGACTTTCCTCCCTCTTTCTTCACAGTCTGGGTTCGTGTGAGAAATCAATGCTTTTTAAGCAAAAGCCCTTTCAAAATAGAGGTTAGGATTTTCAGTCTCTGGCTACAAAGCTGACAGATCAGACCTGATGCATGCAATGTGCTGGAGACACCGATGACTTCAAGCTCAATGGGAAATAACTTGCAATCCCTCTCTGCTTCTCCCAATGCACAGTGCTCTCTAAGCTTGATGTTTACTTTGTTTGAAACCTTCCCACTGGGAAAGAGGTGATGTTACCTTGTGGATTCTTTTAGTAAGCCAAGCCACTTCTTTATGTCCACATAAAATGAGTGTTACTGAGAATGGAAAGATAGCTGTCAGGGTCAGGAACTCCTTCTCCATCTCACCAGGAGCGGATAAATCCAGGTCTGGTTGGTGTTATGTGATAAGGGGCTGCTGTGAGCATGTTTGGGATGGCACAGCAGGTGTAACCTCAGCTCTGTACGATCTTGCTGTCATCCTCTGTGAAAACAGAGGTTCAACAGAGACATGTCCAAATCACGGTTGTCGCCATATTGCCTGCTCTCATTTATAGCGTCTGCTCTTTTAGAAAACGAATGCTTGTTGATGTTGTTTGTCATGTGCTTGGCAATGTGGGTAACAGAGATGCAGGAGATGGGTCACTGGTGCACATCCAGTTCATCAGGGCAGGCAGGAAGGTTAAGTGCAGTTGAACAGGTTTAGGATAGCCAAATCTTTGGGATATATGAGGTAAGGCACTGGACACTTATCAAGTATCAGAACTGTAGAAATGAGTTAAATGAGGGTATTGTGTGGAACACAGAAAAACTGATTGTCCCAATGAAATTACTGAGCCTGAGGCTGAGAATGATTTTCTGTTGCTGGAAGCTCATGTTTTGCTAAATTTTCATGATGCTCTATAGAAGCAGGGGCTCTGTTCTGTCTATTTATGGTCAGAGAAGATGAAAGTTTTGTGGATGTTGAAACTATAACTGATAATGCTCTTGTTCTTTTTCCATGGAAGAAATGTAAGCCTGTTACAAGGTGAGGCTCATCTATGTACTTCTGAGCCATCAC
Organism: Mus minutoides; assembly: GCA_902729485.2. Classification (NCBI taxonomy): domain Eukaryota; kingdom Metazoa; phylum Chordata; class Mammalia; order Rodentia; family Muridae; genus Mus; species Mus minutoides. Next base: position 1,013,354 of record LR749741.1, on the reverse strand, counting down.
ACATCTGGACCTCCAAGAGCTTGTCAATTATATCCCATAGCTCCTGCTATAGATAGATGGTGACATTGTGTTACTGATTTACATCTCTTTGATGACAGTTGGGATATTTTTACATTATTGACAACCTTTAAGAATTTTTTTATTTAAAGTACTACAGATAACATTTGGTTGGCATTATTATACACTAGACACCACTTTTTCTAAAATAAAAATAACAATGACTCTAAATCTAATTCCATGTTGCTTTCATTTTCTCTACCAACACATTATAAATCTTTGTAATTGATTGCATGCAAATCTCTCCACAGTCTTTCAATCTGACCAGTTGTAAACAATGGGCTGAAATTACATGATGTGTTTCTCTTTCTAACCTGGATGTTTAATCCGTTGATTGACAGATAGGAATAGGAATGGCCATAGAAGAGATGAAGGGAAAAAAATCCTGTTGACTGAATGCCTGAATCTAGAATCTGTTTGATATGAATTGGGGCAATAAACATTCAGTCATTCTCAATTGTTCAATTATTAAAAGGAAATGCCACCCATTCAACCTGATTCTCTTTTATAAAAGTCAGCAGTGACATATATAAATGGCACTAAAACTGTATAGGAATTCCTCAATGTTATAATTTACATAGAGCTTGCAGATTGTGTATGTGTTTATATATGTGTGTGTGCAATTTTTCCAACATGCTGCTGAGTTGGCCAGAATAAAATATCTTGTTTCTAAATTGACGACAGTTATGTTAGGTATATACTAGCATCTGTATTTTGCATATAAAATTGACTTTTAAAATTATGACACCTCTCAGGTTTTATAGGATAGAAATGAATCAATATCTTTCCATGTGCCTTGATTTCTTATATAAGACATCCTATTTCCTATAGTCTCTTTATATACATTGTTTGGCTTCTATGATTATTGTTAGTATATAAGAATACTGATGGGGTCATGTGGAATATAAAAGATTCATCCCCCTGGAAAAAAGTCTGCATTTAAAATGTCTTAAGATACTGTTATTTATTTTTTATCTTGTCAGGATTTCCTTTTATTAATTTCTTATTGAGCAGAAATTTTAAAGGCATAATGAAAGTCATCTAGTGATAACAGGATTCAAAACTGTTCAATTTGTGTACATTATATATCATAGAATATCCTTAAAAATAAACAAACAAAAATAAACAAACAAACAAATCATGGAGAAGCAGGGAAGTCTAAGTCCCTAGAGCAAATTTCTGTGAAACTGGAACAGCATCAATACACTTTCTCTATCCCTACTTTTATATGAATAGACCAGTGCTGCTCTTATCCTTACTAAGAAAAGTATTCATTTTATAAAAAAATAAATGACAATGAATACAAGGCACATGGCTGCTTAAAAGCTGAGAATAAGTGATGTTAGAGAGCTCGAGCTAAAAGGGCACTTTACCACTGCCTTCTAGAGCACACCACACACTATAGAAGAAGAGATGCATAGGATCTAAGAGCCAGAGACAAGGAGATAATCTGCGAAGTCCTGTCTTCTAAGCATGGAGTACCCATGACAACCATTAACCCAGAGCAGCTGAGGCTTTCTACAACAGTATTGACCAAACTGGAAGGGGCTTAGAGAGTACTGTACCTCCCTGTTGAACTGGGTGGAGGGGTAGTCATTGCTTCAGTTTTGTACTCAATGACATACGTATCAGGCTACAGTGAATAATTTCAAACCGAAGGTGGCAGGGATGGCCACTGTTAACTCAATGGGTCACAAAACAAAGCAGAAGACATGAAAGTGGTGGATGGGATAATAGGATGGAAGAAGAAATAATAGAGTTGGAGGAGGGGTTTACAGTAATCAGAACATTCTGTATTTATGTATGTGATTTTCAAAGAATGCAATAAATTATTAAAAACAACTTATAATCAGAAATCACCTTTACATTAAAGGCTTATCTATTCATAAAAATAAAAGAAAGGGACAAAATATAGACTGGGGAAGAAGTAACTGGCTAAAAATTGTCAGAGAAATATATAACATCACTTGCTAAGAAAATGGAGGGGCCAAAGTCTCAGGAATGCTGGCAGCCTAGAAAGAATTGGAAAGCAGAGACACAAATACGATCCCATAGCCTTGTGAAGAAACTCAACCCAGTTCATCCTAACACAGGAAATGGTTATTGGACTTTAACTTACAGAACTGTAACATACTACATTTTTGTTAACTTGAACCATCACATTTATAGTAATTTTTATGATAGCAATAGAAAGTGGACAAGGACTATTAACCTAAATATCATTACATCTAGGAAAGAGCCTTTTAGTCTCATCTCCTAAACAAAATGACTGTGATTTTTCAACCTATTATATTAAGTCACATAAATTCATTAATTTTTTCTTACCAACCTGAGGATTATTAAAAGAATAGCATATGATTAGAACACACATTATCAGTGCCCACCATGTAACAGAAGACAAAAATAGATACATTTTGTAAAATGAGGTTACTGGAGGAAATATTTTGTAAGTGTGATAAACCAAATACAGTGCCCTCTGAAAACTATTCTGTACAGTATGCTGTACTAAATTATGAGAAGACACTATTAATCATAACTTCTGGAAAATATTTATACATCATCAATATAAGTTATGGGGGATTACAGGCTTCTTAGTGACATCAACTGTTTGGCTACATAGAGGAAATCCAGGATGCCACCCATCTGGTCTCTGATATTGTAATTTGAGGCCAGCAACTGAGATATTTCTCTAATTTCAGTGTTTCACTCAGAACAGAACAATACCTTTAGAATTGGTTAGATTGCCAGAGTCTCAATGCAGGTATAAACATTCAGCTCCAACTATTTCCTTGGTCACAGTAGAAGAGGATATGAATAATTCTTTCTCAATTTATTCATCCTGCAATGAATACAGATTTCTAAAAATTGTATTGCAGATAATTTTTATAGACCGGTCTTATGTGAAAATTAATTCTAAACAAAATAAGTTTGCAAAAGTTTGTATATATATTGAAGATTTCTTATTTTAAAATATATTCCTTGCTTTTAATTTTCCATCAGTGCTATATGTGATTTTTAAATTGATATATCTGAAGAGTAGACAGTCTACTACTTGGTAAAATAGTCTTAGAATGGCATCTGGATGAATGAAGATGTTAATGATATATGTTATTACTCTCACATGCTTTAGGTTGAAGACTAATAATAACCACTGCTTTCTTTCTCTGTATATCTGAATATAGTCTTATCTCTCAAGACATAATAATTTCTCTGAGTACCAATGGCCAATTTTTTCCTTTGTTTCTAAGAGATCTTGGCCTTTCTTCTTTTCAACCTTTGTTAAATTCTAACTCCAGTTCTCTGTGTCTTTCAGCTTGCCTCCTCGCAAAATTACCTCATCCCCTTCATTCTTATTTATACTAAATATAGAGTATAGAATATAGAGGAAAAAGCTGTTTTTCTTTAGCTATAAGATATTCTACTGAAACCTCCATTCTTATCAATGCAGCCTATCTAATCTGAAGAAAAACCTACAATGTCTCAGAAACTTCTGGGCATCTTTACAGAAAACCTCCTCTTTTGTGTGTGTGTGAGTTTGGGGATGATTTTAATTACTTTACTCTTATACATCACAGTCCATATTTGAGAGAAGCCAGACAGGTATAGTCTTCTCCAAGGAAGAACTTACAAATGGGTTATCTACTACCAAATGGTCAGCCCAGAAAACGTCCATATGCCACTTCCCTTTAGAATCACCTACGCACATTTTTGTGAGCCACTCAGATGAACACTTACAGTTCAGATGTGACTACGTTTTGGGGTCTACTTTAGTCTGTTATTTAAATTTCTTTTGTTGTATTATTCATGGTACAAATGAACATATTCTCTGGAGCAGAAAGAAGGTAAGATCTAAGAATTTTTTTTTTAAACAAACAAACAATCAAAACATGGCCAGTTCCACCAGCCTTCTTTTCATCACTATGGGAACAACATGAGAACTATGGGAGCCACTTGCTACTTATTCTCTATGTGGAATGGAAAAGGGAAAGACACATTTGAGAGAAGCTTGAGGTTCTTCCACTGTCTCCAGAAACATTTAATCTATTATGCCCTAATTTTTAATGATTATACATGTTGATAGCTTTTTAAGGCTTGACTATCTAATTTTATCTATTTTCCATTTTCTCTGAAAGCTTGATGCCATTGGGAAATATTAACAAAGATGACAATCGACTGTACCTGTGGATTAAAGACATGCAGCTAAAGTGAGCAATACTTTCAGGGGTTTACAGGAAACTATGGGTTTCCATGGGATAATTGGATAGATAGCTCAACCAATTCTGATCATTTTGGATTCTTTCCATTTAAGCACATATGGGAGCCATCATATCAACTGGAAAGGAATCACATCCTTGTGTCTTTTATGGTGGTTTCAGCTTCTGTAAAGGCAAAAGTATCACTGAACATTGGTTTACATTTAATGAATAGTCTAAGAGTAGGAACCTATAGTATTCATTTTTTTTCACCTAAGAAAAGTCATACTTTAATGATGCTCACTTTGCTGTTTAATGATAATGTAAATACTTTATATTTATTGGGAAAGTTGTTTTTACTTAAAAATAATTTAGAGAGCATATATAATGCACTGTGCTGGCAATATTTGTGGGAAAACTGTATTAATACATTTGATCTAGAATTTTCTTTACAGTGGGAATTCATGCCCTCCATTGATATTAAGCCATGGGCAATATGAAGCTGAAGAAAATGTTTTGAAGTCTACTATCTCAAGACATAGCATTACTTCAAGATGTAATTGGTTAGGACTGTGACTTAAGCAGTTGTTGTTAGATATCATCTGAGCAGTATGGCAAGCATCATAATTTGATGAAGACCACGGATTATCATGTCATTCATTTTGCTTTCTCATTTTCTTAATTGTAAGTGCTTTTAGATGTGAGTTATGAAAGAAATGTCATTGCTGAATATTGTTTCTAGAATCAAACAAGTTTGTGTTTATCTTTTGTATTATATTGTAACAAATAAAGAAATTGCCCTTGAAAGAGAGGATATGCACCATAATCTTTCTGAGTTTGAGGGTTGGGGAGCATGGCAGCGGGAGGTTATAGGGGACTTTCGGAGAGGACACTAGGAAAGGGGATAGTATTTGAAATGTCATGAAGAAAATATCTAATAAAAATAAATAAATATTTTTTAAAAAGAGTAAAGCCAATCATACTTACAGAGTTGGATGGTCAGCTTGCCCTAATTTTTCTGCTGCATGTGAATAAAAAGGACACTTTGGTTGTCTGAATGCACTTGTGGATATTTATTCGAAAACCCTACCTGAACTCTTAAAAGATGTCTTATGAAGAAGAAAATCTGTGCATATTGTCATTCCTCCCAGAGGAAATCCCCCTGCCTTCCTTTGCATTAATGATGGGAAAAACAGATTTAGAGATTACTCAAGGGGTCTGTTCTAAGTTCAAGTGCAGAAGTTGGTTTTGCATTTTTCAATTGTAATTAGATTTTATTTTAAAAGCCCCATAGAAGCATAATGTGTATAAATTCACACATATCATTACATAGTGTAATGTTTAGGCAGACATCACCTAGACTTTACATATTTAGTTTGAAGGATACTTCACAATTTTTTCAATGATTGTAAATGATATTGTTTATAATAATATAAATGACAGTATTAAAAATAAAGAAATAAAGTATATAGGAAAGAATGAAGAAAGAGTTTTATATACTGCTAATGGGAGGTAAGTTTTGTATTGACTAATAAAATACAGTTTGTTAAGTCTGTATAAAGTCAAATTATTCACTCACTTTAAAAACCACAATTCCTTTACTAGTAAGTAATTCTAAAATAGTTACATTACTTGCTTTTCTCACTGCTATGACATAACACCCAACAAAAACAACTTAGGGAAAAACAGATTTATTTTGGTTAACAATGTGAGGGCATATAGTCTAACATGGAGGGTAAGAGCATGGGGTGAATGGACATATTACTTCTGCAGTCAGAAAGCAGAGAGGGATGGATAGGTTTTGTATTGTTTCTGTCTTTCTTTAGCCTCTTTACAGAGCTATAAGTTCCTGCATAGATAAATCTCTGGCTCTCTTAGGTAATAGTATGTCTAGATAGGTAGGCAGATTAAGCATAGTTGGGGACTACCTCTGTGTAAAGATGACACTTAAAATATTTTCTATTGCAAAGTTAAAAAGTATGTCAACTATTCACCAACAGGTTCATGGTCAAATAGGTTTTGGTATTGACAATAAATGAGCTGACCTAATAGTAGAAACGAAACTATCTGTTGGGAAATTTCAGCAAATGATGTGGAGGCATCCATAAAAGAGTAGAGTCGTAACTTGTGAAACATATAGGATAAAGGCTGGTTCTGACTCAAAAAGATATGTTGTTTTCAATTGTCTCCTAGCCTCAGAATAAAGGATACAGAAGTCCCTATACTCAGCGCTGGTGATTTATAGCAGCGGTTCTTGTGTGAAAGCCAGAGCAGAGGTTTAGATGAACTGTTCCTTTCTCAACAAGGCAAAAGGGGAGACAAAAATGAGAAGAAAATGTGAATGTGAAGAGCAGCCTCATTCAAAGATGAGGTACAGGTGCTGGAGTCCATAACTCAGAAGGCTGGATATTTCATGGGCTCCACCTTTACAGTGACCTTTCCATGACCTCACTACTCAGGAGGCAGGACTTCCCATGATCCTGCTTTTGTATACAGTGGTGCTATCAAGAACTTTTCCGGGAACATCTTGTCAGGAAAGAGATTTATAATTGCTTTTAATTACTTGGTAATAAATGTAACTGGTCAGTCAAGAACCCCCAGTTAGTGGAAGAACATTGTTTTAAGAATGAGGAAATAATTTAATATTTTTAATCCAATTTTTTTCTGAAATATATTTTAATACTATTCTCTACTTCCCTCAATTCCTCCCAGATTCTCCCTGTCTCTCTACTCACCAAACTTCATGCTCTCTCCCTTTCTTTAAAACAAATGAAATCAAAATAAGCACGCAAATCAAAACAGAAAAGAAACAAGAACCATAACCTAGAGGCAATGTATTTACATATGTTAGGTTTAAAGTCTGGATTAAAAATGCAGTGGCTTTTCCTAATGGAATACTGCATATAATACGGAGTAAAATTCAGTGAAGCCCCTTTCTCTTACATTTCTTCTCATTATTTCTTCTCATTATTTTGATTAGTAACTTAATTCCATTCAGTTTCCCAAAGTAGTTGCCAACTTCTATATGCACAAGGCCTGAGACAATCATGTTTTGAAAATAGGACATGTCTATAAGGAAATTTCTCTCTTATGCAAAGTCACAGACAGCCAAAATGTCTTCTGGATTTAGTCCCAATTTTTATTCCTTACTTGACAAAAACTTAGTGTCTGTAAGATTTGAAGCATCTCTGCAGCCGCAAGACGAGGGCAGGCTATAAATCTCACATTATAATCTACAATATTTGTCTTTGTTTTTGTCACCTGAGATTTTTGTCAATGTTGAAATAAGTCTTACAAAAAGGAGGCCCCTTAATTGTCCAGGTGGAAGATAAAGGACTTGCTATATAACCCATACCTCTATGTGACGATGGTCAGTCAAGAGACATCTTGACAGCACTTGCCTGATGGGGCGAGGCTAAGGTCACTTCCTGCAAATGTTAGGGTTTTTAAGAATCCCCCTTGGCACTGGAGACATAATTGGTCTAAACAAGCAATCCATCGTATTGGAAGCATGTGGCATGCACAGAAGGATCGAAGGTTAGCATCTAGTGTCCCAAGTCACCCAATTGTTATGATTGTCTGAGATAAAAAGAATTCATTTCTGAAACGTTTTCAGGGAATTATTCCTATGGAACTGAATAGGAAAGTAAGATGTTTCTGGTGGTCTTTCTTTGAAAATCCATATAAATGAATACCAGCATAATAGCAAGAATTTTATGAGTAAAGATTCTCCTCGAAATTTGATGATATTATCTTTGAGCCATAAAATTCACACTATGAGTTTTTCCTTCAGAACAATTATTCTTTTCAGAATCTATAGAGTACTTACTAACATACTTTTAAATTTTAAGAAATATATGTTAATTTGAAGTACTGCACTTTAGAAGAATATAATTGATATTAAAGTGCTTGCTATTTTAGTGTATTACAAATACTTTTAGTGGCCTTTTAATTTTAAGTTACTTTGTTTTCTTTTATATTTTTTATATTATTAAATACAACTTCAGCTTCTGTACTGTTAGGGAAATATAAAAACTAAAAGTATGGACTTGTTCTTCAAGATAGCCATAATTTTTCCACTCATGATACAGGTTCTTGATTATCCCTAAGTACTTAGGATTTATTTTGTTTCTAACTGGTTGTTGTATTTAGGAATATGCTATGTTGCAAAGATTACAAAAAATGAATTCTGGTCATCTTAGTCTCATGTTAATAAGTGATTAGGATAGCCACAGCACATTGCCCACCCTGACAATTGGTGTGCGGGCAAAAATTTTAACCAATTTGCTGGTGTTATTCATATTTCAACAGCTTTACACACACACTTTTATTTTTCATTTTGTTTCTTATGTATTGATTTCTGAAGATGTATTATGATTAGCTTTGAGGAACCATCCTCCCACAACATGTGGTACAATTCAGTAGAAGATACAAAATTATTTCTTCTCTAGAAATAATCTCATTGGAACCACACACTACTTCTAACTGCACCTTTGCAACAACTTATTTTGAAGTTACTACTCCTTCACTTTGATTTTACCACCTCAAGCATGTTGTAAAAGTGAAGTAAGATGCTATGTAACATTTCTTCATATGTGCATGGACATGAGAGCTGTGTATGTCTGTGTTTATGCTCGCGTGTGTGTGTTTGTGTGTGTGCGCGCATGAATGTAAATGTGCACATGTAGAGGCCTCAGTATCTTGAGTGTTAGTTTTCGATTTCTACCTTGTTTTAGATAGAATCTCTTCGTTGTTGTTTTTCTCCCCCCAAAAACATGAGATTCCATGGTTTCTCTTGTCTGCATCTCCTACCTCCCCACATGGGTGCTGTGATCGCAGAAGTTTGCTCAATACATCCAATATTGATACAGGTTCTAAAGATTCAGTCTCAAACCCTCCTATTTGCAGAGAAAGCACCTTTAACCATGGAACCGTTTCTCATGTTGCTATAATGAAGCACTTTGAGATTTACTTCTTTCTGTCCAGCAAAAACCAAACCAAATCAAACAACAATAACAACAACAACAACAAAAACCTGTGCGGTCACATACATTCTTTATTGTATCAACACCTCATTTATTTAGATCTCATTGAAGTTTGAAGGGTTTAGGGGCTGTTTCCTGTTTGGAGTTGTTACAGATGAAGCAGTTCTGAAGTAACATCTGGGTCCATGTTACTGTGCGGTCATGTCTTCAGTGTATTTAGTATGAACACCCATGAGGAATGAGCTTTCAACATCATGTCTAGGAATGTAGTCTCTTCACAGTCTGATTTTCCTCACAGAGTCCTGAAGGTTGAAGCTTTGCATTTTACATTTGCATTTATGATATATTTGAGTCAGTATATATAGGAAGTATGAAGTTTGGGTTCAGATCATTTTTGACCTATGATGCCTAATTTTATCAACACATTATGCACAATGGCTATCATTCCAACAGTGAATTATTGCCCTTTTCTGAAACAATCATTTGAGCGGATGTATTTTTTTGAGCAATTCCTCCTGTCTCATTGATTTATGGTCCTAACTCTCTGCCAAAACCACACAAAGTTTCTGTTTTCCTAAGATCCTTCTTTTTCTACCTTGTCAAACTTGAGGTCTTCAGAAATCAGAGCACATTGTTGCACTTCCTGCAACAATGGCACCTCTGAGCTTGAAGCAAAGGAACAAACAAATAAACAAGAAGGCCAAGAACATCAAACAGAAACAGAACAAGTTTCTGTTATTTACTTTTTGGCAAAGGAAGTTCTGCAATTTCAAAGTTATTAGCTTGGGAACAAGTGGATCCACTTGGTGTATCTGTGACTCTTTGTAGAATTGCCAGAGCTTGGAGGATTAGAGAAGAGAGAAGAAAACGGGAAAGAAATTGGAATCCCTCACTGTCTGCACTACAGGAACCCGGGGCACTTAGTTTCACGCAAACGTCCACTTTTGCATAACTTTCTTCTCCATTTCACAGTTGATGTGTTGAGTCTTTTCAATATTTCAAGCAGTAGAATTTTAACAAGTGAATATGAATTATGAGATTTAATTGCACAGTTATAGGGTTTTGGAATTTCAGCTTTTGCCCCTCTCTATGTCTATGACTAGAATGAATGATTAACCAAAGTGTTCCTTAGCACTACAATCTTTCTATTGTGCTATGTAAGTTTAGAAAGACACCAGACACCATAGCATAAAGTCACCCAATTTACTATAATTCTAAATATTTTTGGTGTGGCTTTCATATATCTTCACTCAGTTTCACTCATAAATCCTGCCTATTTTTCCCAAGCTCCTTTTGAAAATAGATATGTTTCAATGGGAAATATCGATGATATAAAACCTGTAAATATTCCAAGTACTCTGACATTTTGTAGTTAATTTTGTTGCAGGTTTTGGAAGAACTTTTGTAAAGGAATGTTTAAACATTTTTATGTTTAAATCCTTTTGAGTGGAAAAAAGTTTATAAGACTGATGTAAAAACAATATTTACTCTAGAGTCAAGAAAGAGACAAAAGTATAGTAATAATGAAAGCAACAAAATAATACAACAAATATCTAAATTGTATTTTAAAAATTGGATTCAGTTAATGTCTTAGTTAAGGTTTTCTGGCTGTGAAGAGATAGTATGACCATGGAAACTCTTATAAATGAATTTACAATAAGACTGACTTATAGCTCTGAGGTTTAGTCTATTATTGTCATTGCAGAAAGCATAGCTCCAGGTAGGCAGACATGGTGCTGGAGAGGGAGCTAAAAGTTCTATCTATGTCTGGATCCATAGGCACTAGGAAGAGATAGCTATAACAGGCCTGGCTTGAGCTTCTGAAACCTAAAAGCCACCCTCCAGTGACATACTTCCTCCACCAAGGTCATACCTAATATGGACTTATAGAGGATATTTTATTCAAACCATCGTTAAAGACGAACCAATGGGTTTTACTGTGGCATTTCTCTATTGTATTATTATACCTTTGTCCACATTTGTCCTCCGTACTCCATCACCATCCTTTCCCTCTTGCTGGTCTGTTTCTTTCACTTAAATGTTTTCATAATTGCAGGGTTCCATTATCTTTGTTGTTGTTGTCACCTGCTCTCCCTTTAGAGTTTCTCCTCTGCTGTCACTGCCTGCTTTCTACTTCCATGTCACAAATTTATAATCCTCAACTGGAAAGGAAGTGCAATAAAGCAAATCATGCTATACATACACACACACACACACACACACACACACACACACACACACACACATACAAGGAAAGCAAACATGCCTCTATTTTTAGAAAGGAATTTGAAGGAAGAAACAGGAGGGAATGCTGACAACTGGAAGGAAAAACAATGAAGAAGGCAAAGCACAGTAGTGTACCAGGTTTAAAGCCAGTTGGGAAGACTGCAGCATCTATGGAAGGGTTAGAAATAGAGAGGATTTAAAGATGAGATGCCTATGTGATGAGTCAAATGGCCAGTGTGAAACATGTTAGATGGGTTTGTAATATTCACAGTATATTCAACAGAAAAAAAAAATAGAGATAGGCCCAGACAAATGAGTAAGATGTAAATTTGTCATAACAGAAAGCCATTTAAATTAAGAATGTGGATGAATTTAAATACAATGCAAAATACTCAGGTAGTCATGTCCTGATGAATTGCTATGACCAAGCACCAGGAGTTAAGAATGGCTAGTGAGTGAGCAAAAATCACCTCAAAGCAAGAGAGTGCAAAGCCCAGCAATCCTAATTTATGTTTGGAATACATTAAAAACAAACTTATACCTGCCCTGAACTAAAGAGGGCTATCTTGGATACTAATAGTTCTATTAATAAATACATAAATAGATACTGCTGACCTACCTTAATTGTAACATTCTGGACGTGATTTTTTTTTTTTTTTCAAAAGATCCATATACGTAGTGAAATTTCAGATCTGTGAAGAAAAGTAGGTTAGCCCAGAAGTATCCTAGGAGGATACCTTTTCCTTTTACTCTCAAGTAGTACCTCATACTTCTGCATTTCCTGTCTATAACCCTTTGTTCAAGAGGTTCTAACTCAGAAGAAAAAGAATAATGTTCTCCCACATGTGTTCTGAATGTATTCTACAGCTGTGGAAAGGTTGAGACTGATTTACAACATGTTTATAACCTTGAAAATTGGGTAAAAAGAAAATCTCAAATCTGTAGAATTTGAGAAAAAAATTAGCAATAATAAAGATTTCTCAAATCACTTATTCTCAAAAACAGTTTATGAACTGTTGTTGAATACTGTTTTGAATATTATCTTGTTTCTACTGATAGGTCACAGGTTACTAATAATATATGGAAGATATATTATTATCTTTGTAATATATAGAAGATAACAGAGAGGCCTCAGGTAAATCACATTAAGAAGCAGAAAGAGGTTTTTTGTGTAAAAAGACAACATGTGTAAAAATTGTGTAAAATAACATCACTTTAAAATCTTGATACATTGTTTAAATATTATGTATAAATGAAATCACTGTTATTTGAATGTTTAGATACGTTTTCATAAGAACCACTAACCCCCAACCATACAAAATCAGGACAGCATAATTCATTTGGAGATTAATACAGGAGCCAGTGTCTCCATTTGCTTACTTTCCTCAACATGTTTACATAATTTCTTATGTTTCCACACACAGTTGAGTAATCCAATGAGCTTTCCATTGTTATCTGCAACCCCAAACAAGAACAGCATTCCACAATTTGTTTATTGTACCTGCTGAGTTTTCTGATGCCCAGAAGCCAAAATAAATTAAAGGATTTTTAAAAATGCAGTCACATACCTTGTACACAGAGAAAGTTCAAAGGCCCAAACAATTTTTTTCTAGATATAAAGAATATATGTTTGTGAACTAAAAATTCACATCTTTCAGAAAAACATAGATACAATTCTTGACCTGGATATATTCAATTCTTATTTCAGCATTGCTGTAAGTTTCTGAAGTATTTTCCCCAAACTGCCTTGCAATGTTTTGGAGGATGGAAAAGCTTTTCTACACTTTTCTTTTTAGATCTGTTGTCAATCTGAACATTCTGAGGGCATGGGCTCCCAGGAGGGCTTAAGGTTCAGCAGCAAAGCCTCTAGCATAGGATAGTTGGAATGAATAGTTCTCTAAAGCCTTGGAGTATCCATCTCATGAATCTGAGCTCCTGAATGTGTGACATGAAGCATGGATGCTAGTGGATACTTTCCAAAACACCATCTCAATAGGTTACAGAAGAGCGACCTTGCTCATAACTGGTCTCTTTACAGCTGGTTACACTTCCTGTTCCTTGATGCTCTTCACTGGATTTCTAAATTTGAATCTACGTTAAGTCAAATATTGATAGTTTAGTTGATTTTATTGCTGTAATTGTTTAAAACAACAAAAATACACTTCAAAAGTTGCCAATTGTGTAAAAAGACAACATCAAGAGACCTGCCTTATGAAATGGTTTGTTTTTCTTCATCAACCAATGTGCTTTGGTTCTTCCACATGCTGTTAAGTTCACTCTGAGTTGAAATATCCTAAAGATAGTGTAATTCAATGGAAGGTATAATGAATGATAAGTCTCAGAATTCTTTCATGGTTTTTCTGATTGCTTGACTTTCCTAATATAATTAACATTTTTGTCAAGGCTCTATTTGACTCATGGAAAAGTTTACCAAAAGAATTGAAAAATTTTTTTCTAAGTTTGAAAATACTTCCAACTTTCTTTCTAAGTGAAAAACAAAACAAAACAAAAATCAAATCTTAAAAACTAAGTGATTCAAGGCAGACAGACACGTTATTATCTTCTAACACAGTTTGTTCAAACAGGTGAAGAGCACGTAAGAATCTGAACATTTGTCTGTGACCGTAGCTCCAATTTTCATCAGTGAAGACCCAATTTGTGTCAGAGGGTAAAACTTACCTGATGAGAGCTGTTCGCTAAAGCTATTAAACAACTTTCAGTGTTCTTGCTCCCTCACATTTAGGACACTAAACTTTTACAGAGATAGACTGCTTGAAGCCTTCCTAATTATTTCCATTATCACCTCAGAAGGATCACTAAAGCTCAGCCTCTCCTGTAATTCTACAAGTTCTCAGTGAAAATTACAAGACGGTCTAAAATACCTTTCACTAGCTTTATGACCTGATTATTATTTAGAGCCTGTCTAGCAGTGAACTTGAAGATCATGCAAATGTGTTCTTTGGGAAAGTCATTGTGTGGCTGAACAATTTGTTATACAGGAAGCCACTCCAACTGATCATCAGTCATGAGCCTTTTTTTTAAATCAATGCTTTTCTAAAGAAGGCATATTATTTTACTAGTTTCACTTAAGCTCTGGAAGAAAGCTTATCAGGAATGCTATTATTAAGCAATGCATGTCTATTATAAAATACCTTGTCTTCTATTGCCATATACTATTATAACACCAATTTATGCAAAAGTTTCCGTTGGTTTTGGTATCTTCTATGTCAAAGCTTAAATTGATATAATTCTATATATGTGAAATGTATAGTATCTATTAATATTCAGTATAACAATGAAATTACAACATAATTTGCATAAATATATAAGTTTAGCAAGATAGATGTGACTTACCTACTTTCACACAAATACACAGTGCTGGCAGCAATCTTATTTGCCAACATAGAATCTTATTTGCAACATAATGATGTAAAATATAACTATAGATAGCTATTCATCAGTGAAATGTTTATTGAGACATGCGTTATCATTTAGATCCTAAAGATATATAAATTAACAAGTCATGGTATAGACATGTGTTATCACCAATGGTTCTAATTCATGAATTAAATTACAGTGGGATTTTTTTTCAGGGTGCTCTGGGTACATGTAGTCTATCTATACTTTTTATGGAGGAGATTGTAGATTCCTAGGTCATAACTGACCTAAAGCAGGGTCCTGTAGGAGAGAAGGTATTCAGGTAACAGGGAGCCCTTAGCTCAAGACTATTGTAAGTGGACTTAGGTCTGTCTAATTTTGGACAGTGTGAACTGTGCACTTCACCTGTTGAGATGTGTCACTGAAGAAGAATGGCTTGATCACATTACTTTATGGAAAAAGCATCCATGTAAAGAATAAAGGATACTTTGGGGAAAAGTAAAATTGGGGTAAGAGAGACTTGATTACACAAAAATTGGTCCTGCCCCCCCTCCAATGTGCTTGTAGTGAAGGAGGAAAAAAAATCACAACATGCAACATACTTTTCTCTCAACTTACCAGATAATGGGTATTTTTCAAATAGAGCTTGCATATGCAATGTTTACAAGTATCCTATGTATCTGGGGTACCATTTAGTAATACATATACATATGTGGTTTGTACCAATATATTTAATTTTTAAGCATATATTTTGTACATATCATCTCCAGCTTCTAGGTGAGTTAAAGTACAAATGACTTATTTTTTTTTAATCCCAAATTTTACTTCGTATTATCCCCAGTCAAACAGACATAGCATACTTGTGCAAAGTTTATATCACTTTTGTGTTGAAACATAAGGAAAGAAAAAAGTGGTAGAATATTTTATTTTGTTGATGTTAGAATTTATTAAGCAAAAAGGAATGGAAACAGAGCCTAAGAATGTAGTAAAGACAGAAATCTCAGAAACAGATTACCTAAAAGAAACGTGTGTACAAAATGGGCATATGTGACAAATACACGTGAGGGGAAAGAGGTGGTTAAAAAAAAACACCCTACAGTTGTCAAATGTTGCTTGTGGCTATGATCAGGGAGTAATTAAAACTATATATGTGGATGCACACACATATATATGCATACATATATGTGAAGAGAAGTGATGACATCTTAATTCAGAAAGCAATATGACCCAGTGGTAAATTTATTCTGTGGGAAAAGAGAAAATGAGGGCCTGATGTTAGGGTTTCAGACAAGACACATAATCTTTTAGGGTATCAATTTCTGTATCTGTTAATGGTAATGCATACCCTACCATGCACCTCATGTTCAACTGTCTAAAATAGGAAAATGGTTTTGAAAGTGGTTTTGAAAAAATGTGCGAAGGATTCTATAACAAGTTACAATGTGTAATGATCATAGTTTAGGAGTCAGAGAAAAATAGGAGGAAAAAAATTCATGCCAAATAAATGCAAAAATATCTTATAATGGAATAGTTACATTAGATAATATAGCAATTTTGGTTTAATAGTATATCCTAAACTTCAAAAACTTCAGTACATGGCATAAATCCATAAACTGACATATTCAAATAACTACTTTAGTAGTTCTTATGCAACTTCTATGCATATATGTTTCTTATGTAATTTCTGTTTTACAAATCTGATGTTTTCTTTATCTGCATCCTCACTGTTATTATGCCTGTTCTTTGAGTTTGCTATTAAAATCTGAAGTCAAAAATTAATAACACATTCCTGCAATTATATTATAATCCATGCACAGCAAGTCTATCTAGCATTTGAAAATAAAACACACACACACACACACACACACACACACACACACACACACACACGTATCTAAAACACTTAAAACATTATAGATTAGGTCATTATAGATGACCTAACATTGTTTAATATTCAAAGACCAAACATAAATAATTTATAACTTTTTTACACAAATGGAGATGTCAGGTAATTTGTGTGGTGTGTATATATGCCAAAACACAAAAACAACTTTAAAAAAAAATAAATTTACTGGCCGTTTTATTGCACTTTAAGTCCCTTCGGTTTTGTACGCAGCAGCATAGCACTTGTAACAACGTCATTATCAGCATATTGTTGAATATGTGAAGAAACTGTAAACTTTATGACACTCTCTGTTTCCAAATGTTTCCTTGACATGCTGTCAGAAAGGCTTTTCAGGGAAATGTTTAATTTCCTGTTTGTCCTCTTGTCAAAATGCTAATCAGCAAACAATGATAAAACTTCGGGAAGAACTAGTGTTTGAGAAAGCGTGAGCATGTCTCAGAAATTGGAAACTCTGCCCAGGAAAACATATTAGTTGGCTTAGCATATAGTTCGTGACACCAATATTAGTATTCTCCCTTGTCATGTTAAACCTTGATAGATATCAGAGATAATAAGAGCTAAACCATGAGTGGTTTGGGACAATTTAAAGTACAGGAAGATATTTCAGTCTAGAGAACATTTCTTCACTAGCTAGAACTCTCCGGTGTGTCGGTGTGTCACAACACCTGAGAATTCATTCAAGAGCATTCACTTCAGCTCAGTTCTCTCTCTCTCTGTCTCTCTCTGTCTCTCTCTGTCTCTCTCTCTGTCTCCATCTCTGTCTCCATCTCTGTCTCCATCTCTGTCTCCATCTCTCTCTCTCTCTCTCTCTCTCTCTCACACACACACACACACACACTCACACCTATCAATCATTTACTGGTTTTTGAGACGGGGTCTTGCTGTGCTATTTTGATTGGCCTCATAGCACAAATCGGCTTTGAACTTGAGACACTGTGCTCCAGCCTCAGGATACCTGGGATCCGAGGCAGTTATGCGTATGCTTACCTTCTCATTGTCGGTCACATGCACTTAATTCTGGAAAGCCAAAGCAAGGTAATGGAGGTCATCGCTCTTTCAAGAAAGCTCTGGACAAGCAGCAATTAAACAAGGAAGAAGTGGAGATTTCAGTGTAGTGATGAATTAGGAGCACTGTGGCTTCTGCAGAGAAGTGTTAAACAGAGTAGGTGCTATCAGTGGGCATCACAAGTGCACAGGCTCTGGGGGGGGGGAGTAGATAAAGACATTAGTAAGTGAGTGTAGGGTAGGGAAATGAAAATAAAGGTAAAAAAGAAACCATTCTGTCATCTTTTCATTCGGCTCACCGCCACTACTCAGTAGATAAGGTAACCTAGGGTACCTTATTTTTAAATCAGTGCTTCCTGTGGGCAGTTTCATGATCCTGATCCACATGTGGCATGGAAAACTGAATCACTGAGTCCATTTCACTTGCCAAGATGGTTATAGCCACAAATCTAACATGTTGCATATGTCAAGCCTGGAATCCCATCGGTTGTCATCTTTGTATTTGTAGTATGCAGCGGCGTCACACTACCAGCAGTGTTTCCTGAGTATTTCTGAGAAAAGTCAGCATCTATTTCCCACCAAGATGGATAAATGTAGTAAAAGAAAACAGACTTTTAGTGCCGGCTATTAGCAGCGTTTGTACTATGTGCCACTTTGTCTCTCAGAACACACACTTGTGATCTAACAGGAGATATTAGAGACAGAAATTTATGATGTTAAAGGAAATGGTGAGAAAACAAATGAAATTATATGCAAGTACAGACAGAGATAATTAGTTACAGGGTGTGACTTCTGATCCCAGAGTTAGCAGAGAGAAACTAGGGAGAGAAACTAGGGTGGTGAAGTAGAAAGAGTCACCAAAATGTGCGCAGTGACTGCTTCAGGAGCTGAATAGAAAGGAGAAAGTGAGCATAATATAGGCACCCATCACTCTACACAGTCTGACTGTGGAATATGCTATCAGCCTCCTCCTGTTCATCTGCCATGATGGACCATGTAGCAAGGAACTGTGGGGCAAAATAAACTTCCTTAATTTGAAACAAAACAAAACAAAACAAAACCCTGCAACTTAAAAAAAAAAAAAAACATAGTCTAAGAGCTTTCTATGAAAATGCATGTTTTCTGGGAACATCGTAAATACTAACTAAGCTTCCACATTCTCTTATCCTCATACAATTATAGCACAGGAAAACTATATCTGTATATTACACATAAACAATTTTATATAACACATAATATATTTAAAGTGTAGATTTTGCAGACTGGAGAACATCTGTAATCTTGGTGAAACTGGTTCGTCACAACAGAGGACTCAACACCATTCAAATAGGCTGACTTGCTTATTTCTTTTTCTTTTTGCAAAACTCAAGGAGAAAAAAGTTTGTTGTTTTATGCGAGGTTAGAGTGATGACTTAAATCTACCTCAGCAACTATGAAATCACACACCCACACATTGATGTTATGGTACATTGAATGAGAGACTCAATAAATATATAAATGCAAATTTATAGAAAAAAGTTATAAAGTATTATCAGGTGTGTGTGTTAAAATAGCAATGTGAGCAGGCTGGAAGAAATGACTAAAAGGGGAAGCAGAGAAGAACTAGGGGCTCTCTGAGTATACTCCATGAGGCTGACACCCAAAAGGATGGAGGTGGTCTAGGAGGAGAGGCTCAGCTGGTTGACTGAAGCTGGTATCAGAACAGTATGGAGAGACCAGAATGGGTGAGCAAAAGCAGGTCACAAAGAGACATGAATTCCTGAAATGGATGAAATTTAGAGGAAAGAAATATACATTCATTGTTTAAAAGTGTTTCATTTACCAGCAGGTAAAATAGAGAAAATAACCTTCTTCAAATAGTCAGATAGGAAGGGCTATAACAGCTCTCTGTAGAAGAATACTGTCCATGTTGGCCAAGAAGGCTCTGAAGCATTCTGTAATTGTATAGCGGTTTATACATGGTGACATGTATCCCTAATAGCTAAAAAAAATAAAAATGTATGGATATTTGGTGCTATGCTTTTTAAATGAATTTGTTTTTTTGGGTCATGGTTTACAAATGACAGTGTGTCCCAGACTCCTGAGAACTGTATAATATTGTCCTACGGTACTCACATGTAACTAACCTGTCATGATAGGTAAAAGGATGTCCTGATACATATGGCAAAGCACAGGACACCAAAGAAGTTTTGATCCTAAGGGATAGTTGATGTGTGGTTTTCCTAGTAAGCATCAAGAGGAGAAAACTTTAAATTTTTCCTGGAGGTTAAGGTGATATTCAGTGGAAGATAAAGATAGAGAGCTACCTAAGAGACTATGAAATGTTATACAAATATCAGTCTTCAAGGTTTGGGAATATTTATTGATCTTTGGCAGTAATAGTTATGAAGGTTAGATAATGTGATGCTAATTTAGTATATTCTCAAAATTTTAATAACACAGAAGATAACCAACTGTTTTATCCTGAACTCAGAAAATTAATATTTTTTCTCATACTTAGTTATAAGATTTAAAATTCTCTTTCTGTTTCTCACAATTAACAGAAAGACAGAGAATGCAAAGTGGTAACATCTATGAGTTCTTAACATATAAATTATCTGTAGCTCTGGCAGAAGGTAAAAAAAATAAATTTATATTGGTGCATTGTTTCATTGCCCATTGTGAAATGAATAGCGCCTTTAAATTTAAGATACACTTTTCATAAATAGAAACTGTTTTTTTAAAAAATACCAAGTTTCTGTCATAGTTTATTTTCTCTTGTTACCACAGAATACCCAAGACATAAAAGTCACTCTGTACTTAATTCCTTCTTAGAATAGAGAACAAAACACTCATGAAAGGAGTTACAGAGACAAAGATTGGAGCTAAGATGAAGAATGGACCATCTAGAGACTACCCCACCTGGGGGATCCATCCCATAATCAGCCACCAAACTCAGACACTATTGCATATGCCAGCAAGATTTTGCTGAAAGGACCCTGATATAACTATCTTGAGTGAGGCTATGCCAGTGCCTGGCAAATACAGACAGGGATGCTCACAGTCATCTATAGGATGGAACACAGAGCCCCCAATGGAGGAGCTAGAGAAATTACCCAAGAAGCTGAAGGGGTCTACAACACTTTAGGTGGAACAACAATATGAATTAAACAGTACCCCCAGAGCTCATGTCTCTAGATGCATATGTAGCAGAAGATGGCCTAGTCGGCCATCACTGGGAAGAGAGGCCCCTTGGTCTTACAAACTTTAAATGCCCCAGAACAGGGGAATTCTAGGGCCAAGAAGTGGGAGTGGGCAGGTAGGGGAGCAGGGCAGTGGGAGTGGAGAGGGAACTTTCGGGATAGGATTTGAAATGTAAATAAAAAAATATCTAATAAAAAAAGTGAAAAAAAAGTCACTCGGTAAAGAAGCTTATTTGGGCTAGGGTTCTGTTTGGATTCTGGTTCTGGAGGCTGAAAAGTCAGTGATTGTGTGTTCAAATCTGTTTATAGGGCTTCACATTGCTTCACACCATAGGAGAAAGTGGTAATCAGTCAGGTAAGCAGGCACATGGAGAGATCTAGAGTTACAGAATGCTTTAGAGCAACTCATTTTTATGGTAATTAATCTGCTTCCACAAATGAGAATTTCCTGATAGAAGCCCAGGGATGAGAATGCTTAGCCACAACCCCAGTAAATACTGTTGCACTGGGGATGAAAGTCGCAGCAAAGTACCTTTGCCCCATTTTTAAATTTTTACACCAGAGCTAAGAGAAATATTAAGTGAAACCATGATTCTGAGATGAGGAATGACTTGAAGGACCACCTAGAGCAGAGCTGCTCAATCTTTCTAATGCTGCAACCCTTACTACAGTTCCTCATGTTTTCATGATCTCCAACTATAAAAGTATTTTGTTTCCACTGCACAACTCTAATTCTGCTACTTTTACTAATCATAATGTAAATAGTTTTGAAGACTGTGGTTTGCCAAAGGGATCAGATGAGAACCACTGACCTATACATTGACTAAAACCACACAGAATCTGTAATTCATCCACAGTTACTGCAGAAGCCTATCCATGGGTGGGAGGTCAAGTTCATGCTTTTAATGTAGCATCATACAAATCGGAAAACAAACACTGCTTCATCTTTTCTTATTTCTAGTTTTCGCTCCCTTCATAGAAACCCAACAGAGTTTGTATCTCCAAATTGCTAAAGTTAAAACATATTAATAGAATTCTGTTTAGTTTTCTGGCCAGAGATTATGTAAAGCATTTGAGTTGCCAGTATAATAATGAAGAGACTAAGTGACTGTCCTTAGAATACAGTTTATATCATAAACTTCTTAGGAAGCCTGCGTCATAGTACCTNTCCCTTCATAGAAACCCAACAGAGTTTGTATCTCCAAATTGCTAAAGTTAAAACATATTAATAGAATTCTGTTTAGTTTTCTGGCCAGAGATTATGTAAAGCATTTGAGTTGCCAGTATAATAATGAAGAGACTAAGTGACTGTCCTTAGAATACAGTTTATATCATAAACTTCTTAGGAAGCCTGCGTCATAGTACCTGCCAAGCACTCTGGACTAATCCAGTATGGGTTACATTATCCTGCACTTGGATTACATCATTTCTCTATTCCTAGAGTGTCTGTCATTTGGCCCAAACAGATGCATAAGAACAGGCTGTCAATCAGAAAGAGTAAACTTTGAAACTTTGTAACTCTTGATGTTTTAATCACCCATATTTAATCAGGTGAGACCTGTTGCTTGAGTTCTCCAACACCAGCAGATCCTTTCCTAGTTATTTATATTAAAAAATCTATTTCTTGTACCAGGGGAACTCTTTTCTGGGAAATTCCAGAAAATAAAGCAGTTCATAACGAGGAAATAAAGACTTACAAAAAATTCAAACAGCCTAGTCTGACTCAAATAATAATCTCCCCACTGATGGTGTCTTAGTCAGGGTTTCTATTCCTGCACAAACATCATGACCAAGAAGCAAGTTGGGGAGGAAAGGGTTTATTTGGCTTACAGTTCCATACTGCTGTTTATCACCAAGGAAGTCAGGACTGGAACTCAAGCAGGTCAGGAAGCAGAAGCTGATGCAGAGGCCATGAAGGGATGTTCTTTACTGGCTTGCTTCCCCTGGCTTGCTCAGCCTGCTCTCTTATAGAACCCAAGACTATCAGCCCAGAGATGGTCCCACCCACAAGGGGCCTTTCCTCCTTGATCACAAATTGAGAAAATAACCCACAGCTGGATCTCATGGAGGTACTTCCCCAACTGAAGCTCCTCTGTGATAACCCAGCTGTGTCAAGTTGACACAAGATCTAGCCAGTACAATTGGCCCCTTGTCAACTTGACACACAAATACATCACTAGTAAGCCTCAATCCTTAGTTCTTACACATCCCCAAGAAATTAAATAACTTAAAAGTCCCATAGTCTTTACATATTAAAAGTTCAATCCTTTTAAAATAAAATTCAAAGTACTTTAAAAATTCAAGGTCTCTTAACTGTGGGCTTTACTAAAAAACTTCCTTCAAGAGGGAAAAATATCACGGCAAAGTCACAATCAAAAGCAAAAATCAATCTCCAACCGTCCAATGTCTGAGATCCAACTCACGATCTTCTGGGCTCCTCCAAGGGCTTGGGTCATTTCTCTAGCCATGCCCTTTGTAGCACACACCTGGTTGTCTAGGATCCAGCTGCCTGTACTCCACTGCTGCTGCTGTTCTTGGTGGTCATCTCATGGTACTGGCATCTCCAGAACGCTGCTGTCTTCCACTTTAACTAGGCCTCACCAACTGACTCTCATAGGCTCTCTTCATGGTGGCAAGCCTCAACTCCTTTGCATGACCCCTTCAGTCCTGGGCCATCATTTGCAACTGAGACTGCACTTTCACCAATGGCCTTCCATGGCCACTCACAGTGCTTCCATGGGCTCAGCTGCTCTGCATGACCCCTTCATGCCTCCAAAACTAGCACCACCTAAGTAACTTTTACACATCACCAAGTCCAGTCACAGCACAAGGTACAACCATGGCTATCTCTGGAACACAGCCTCCTTGTGCTTTCAGAAAACACTTCCCAGAAGATGTCACCTCAATGATGCTGGTCTCTTATTAATCACCGCTAATTTCTTAGCTCCAGCTAATCAGCATCAATATTCCCCTTAATACAAAGGATTCACTTTACTAGTTCTGGTATTTTGTTAATCACAGCTGATTCTTCAGTCTCAGCTAACCAGAACCACAGAATCTTCACAATCAAAGTAACAATGTCCCTGAAAAGAATCTTTAATTTTCCCTCTGAAATTTCACAAGCTAGACTTCCATCTTCTGCACTGTTCTCAACATTATCTTCCAAGCTCCTACACAACATTTCAAAGAGCTCTTAACACAGAATGGATCTTCTGGCCCAAAGTTCCAAAGTCCTTCCACAGTCCTCCCCAAAACATGGTCAGGTTGTCACAGGAATACCCCACTATGCTGGTACCAATTTTTCTTAGTCAGGGTTTCTATTCCTGCACAAACATCATGACCAAGAAGCAAGTTGGGGAGGAAAGGGTTTGTTCGGCTTACACTTCCATACTGCTGTTTATCACCAAGGAAGTCAGGACTGGAACTCAAGCAGGTCAGGAAGCAGGAGCTGATGCAGAGGCCATGGAGAGATCTTCTTTACTGGCTTGCTTCTCTTGGCTTGCTCAGCCTGCTCTCTTATAGAACCCAAGACTATCAGCCCAGAGATGGTCCCACCCACAAGGGGCCTTTCCTCCTTGATCACAAATTGAGAAAATACCCCACAGCTGGATCTCATGGAGGCACTTCCCCAACTGAAGCTCCTCTGTGATAACCCAGTTGTGTCAAGTTGACACAAGAACTAGCCAGTACAGAGGGGTATAGACCTACTTTCAGATATTAAAGAGCTTGTGATGAAATTTACTTGAATGGACAATTAATTAATTACCAGCACTTGAAACAAAATATTGGAATAGTTACTGTTGTACTTTGCTAAAAAGTTTACCAACAGCTACTTTTTCTTCTTTGCTACCTATGTTGTAGTATCTTGTGCATTCTATTGTTGGTTGTTTTGTCTTAAGTCAGTAGATGGTATTCTGTAACAAAATGTATCATCAGTTAATGAATTCTAATGTTGAAATCTTCAAATATTTTGGTTAAAATTTGGAGAAGTTTAACTTTTTTTTCTGACATGGCTGATATTCAAATGCATCATTAGTGGAAAATATTGTTTCTCTTTAATAGGTGTTGTTGTTGTTGTTGTGAGTGGTGAACAGGAAACCTGGACACAATGAGGCAAGTGATCTTCCCTTTTTTCAGTGAGCATAATTTGCATCCAAGCTACCCAATAATTACAAACATTGCTAAAATTAAAACAAAAGATATTCCAGCGATATTTTTTGATGAAAATTAGAAAATAAAACTTGGCTTGTTAAAATTATTTCTCATGTTTATTTTGGATATCATATTACTAAGCAGATTTTATAAAAAGATTTGTGGCTATTAACTTTTTTTTAGGTCTATACAAATTTTGGATTGGTGATAGATAACTCAGGATCCAACATACCACAGTTAAATGACATATGTTAAGAAAAGTCTTACCTGATTTCTTGGTTATGCTAAATTTTATGTGAGAAAAAAAGGGAACATTTACTTATGTATGTAAATACAGTGTTATATATGTATACGCACATTTGTATGTATTGCATATGTTCATTTAAAACAAGGTATGGATGATATGTAGATTTAATATAAAGTTATTATGAGTGTTTTGAAATATATTCAACTTTAGTATCTGAAGCAGTATTCTCTTGGCTAATGGTTTTATTATTTTTTGGAAAACTTTCCACTTTTAAAAGAGCACTGCTTTTCAAAAGGCTTATATTATAAAATTAAATTACACTATGTAAAATTAAAGAACAGTATGCAAAATTTAGAAGACTATAGTACACCTCGAAACATCTTTTTAGTGCACCATTCTTGGAAGATGTGTATGTGGGTTTTCTGTTATTTTTATTGCTTATGAAGACCAACCTTAGTCCGTGGTGATCTGACAGGATGCATGGGGTTATTTTAATCTTCATGTATCTGTTGAGGCCTGTTTTGTGACCGATTATATGGTCAGTTTTGGAGAAGGTACCATGAGTTGCTGAGAAGAAGGTATATTCTTTTGAGGAATAGTGATTGTTGCTTCCTGTTTTTTTTGTTGTTAGAAATAGAATTATGTTTGTGTGGCTATCTTCTTTGGGTTTGTTGAAAGAAGATTACTTTCTTGATTTTTTAGGGTATAGATTCCCAGCTTTCTCCCAGTGGGATTTGGGTACAGAGAGCTGAAGCATAGGGTCAGCTTCAGTGCACAGATGGAAACCCTAAGGATCCTGTCCCAGATTGTTCCCTGGTTCTTGTGTCCTGAGGTCTCTGGATAGGTCCCTCGGAGCAGAAGTGGTGGTCTTACATCTTCTCACAGATGTGACAGCACTCCTGCGAGACCAGCTCTTTCCCAGTGGGATTTGGGTATGGAGACCTATGGCACGGGGTCATCTCCAAGGTACAGATGGCTTATTTTATTTTTAAAATTTATTTATGTATTCACATCACAATTGCTGATCCCACATGCCCTCTTACAGAATTCCCCCTCTCATCTGTCTCCCCTTCAGTTCTGAGAGAGTGCCCCCCCAATGCCCCATCCTGGGGCATCAAGTCTCTGCAGGATTAGGTACACGCTCTTCCACTGAGGCCAGGCATGGAAATCCACAGTGCCCCGGGCTTCAGTTCAGCTGATGTACGCTCTTTGGTTGGTATCTCCGTCAATATGGGTGATCTTAGCCAAAATGCCCGTCAGTGGGTGTGATGGTTTCAATATGCTTGGCCAGGGAGAGGCTCTTTGGGAGGTGTGGTCTTGTTGGAGTAGGTGTAGCCTTTTGGAAGAAGTGTGCCACTGTGGAGGTGGGTTTTGAGATCCTCCTTCTAACCACAGGGAAGCCAGTCTTCTTCTGTCTGCCTTTGGATCAAGATGTAACACTTTCGGCTACTCCCCCAGCCCTGGGCCTTCCTGAACATGGCCATGCTTTAATAATAGACTGAACCTCTGAACTTGTAATGGAATGCTGTCCCTTCTAAGAGTTGCCTTGGTCATGGGATCTCTTCACCACAATGAAACCCTAACTAAGGCTTTGAGGATATGGAACCTGAAGAGATCACCCCTAATAGCCAGACAGGATCCCCAGTGGCTCCTGTCTAAAAGAAATGCAGAGACATTGATGGGACAGAAACTAAAGGAATAACAGACTAGTGACAAACCCAATTTGAGACCAATCACATGAGCAGGCACCAAGCCCTGACACTATTAATCATATGTTGTGCTTGCAGATAGGAGCCTCTGAAAGGTTCTACCTAGTAGCTGACTGAGACAGATGCATATACCAACATTGGATGGAGGTCCATGACACCTATGGAAGAGTTAGGCAAATGACTGAAGGCTCTGAAGGTAATGGCTACCTCACAGAAAGACTAAGTGTCAATTATACTGGACTCCTGGGAACTCGCAGAGACTAAACTACCCACCAAAGAGCATATTACCATCATTTTGAATACCCTCCTTTCTCCTTCACCTAAGACACCTTTGCCTTTTCTTGTTATTTTTTTCCTGTATATTCTTCTTCTTAATAATTTCGAGGCCAAAATGTTGTAACTACAAATCCACTAGGATTGAGGAAGTGTAAAAATGAAATGTACAGAAAGTTCTCTGCAGATTAAACACAAATGGCTGCCAGGTAACAGGGAAGATGGACTGTAGAAGATGCATGTAGTTTTGTAGGTTTCTGAATCAGATTATAAGTTCAGAATTTTGCCCAATTGGGCAAAATAACATAAAATATATAAATTAAGTTTAAAAGCTATTTATTTGCTACCACATCGAGAGCCAGTAGTCTGATAACTGGCTTTAAGAATGACTAGCCAAGCAGAAAAAAAATACATGGAAAGGAATAGGCAAAAACAAAAACAAAAAATAGAGAAGTAAAATATTTATTTGATTTTCATTTCTTTTATAAAAGGACTATATTCCCATGGAAGATGACAAGAAAACTGAATTCTTTATGTGTATCATATAGTATACTTGGTTGATAATAATAGTTTCACAGAAAAGTAAGAGTTTCATATAACCTTGATAAAAAATATATATATCCCAATATAACTATTCCAACATATATATATATATATATATATATATATATATATATATACATATATATATACATAATATATAGATTAATTATATATTATATCTTTACATATAATATATAAAATATACATATAATACAGAAATAATTATATAAACTTATTATATATGTAATTTTATATTATATAGAAATAAATATATTATACATATACAGTTAGATTGGAATATATATGTTTTTATATATAAACAATATATATATATATCAGTATATATATCCCAATATGTATATTTGTATAACCTTAATATATTCAGGTTGCATTTACAGCTTAGCAGTTGTGATTTGTAACATAATTAAGTGAAATCCTGAGTTCCTATGCTTATTTTTTAATTAGTGCAAATAAAGGAAAATTTTTTAATGTGCTTAGTTTAAGAAATATATAAAGTAAATATAATGTTTCATTTTTAAGAACATTAAGCATGGTAAGGGTTGATATTTACTGGTGATTTTATTCTTGGAGTGCCTAGCATGAGCCATTTGAGAAATGTAAATATAGTTATTGACCTATTGTGCACTTGACAAAAGAAGATTAGTCTCTTCTCTAGGAGGCTGGGATTAGCTTTGTGGAAGTAGTCACTGAATACCAAATTAGACCATACATTGTATTTCTGCCACTGAATGCTTTCCTTGCTTGCTGTGTGTATAAAACAAATTGAATGTAGACCCAATGTAGATCATTCAGGCACATTCTTTCAAAAGTAATTAGGGTCTTACTCACTTGAGACCAGATAATTACATTTAATGTAATCTTAAAAGAGCCCTCAAGGACTACTATCCCCTGGAAAATACACAAGGAGTGGAACAAATTGGCTTTCTCATCTCTGAAATATTGGAGAAGGAGGAGGAGTGGCAAAAGAAGGGAAAAGATTCAAAAATTCATCTCATATCACTGAGAAAGATAAAAATATGGTTTTGTACCCAATGCATAAGGGACTTTGACCCAATGAAAGTGGTGAGAGGGTATGTAGACAATATTTCAATCCAATAATTAGTGCTTAATCTCAGCTCTGCTGACTGGTCACACAGGTGACTTGTTGGCCAGCTTAACCTGACTGTACAATTACATTCTCACCAGAGGAGGGCTACATCTCCTGTCTGTCTGGCTTGAATTCACTCACAAAGAAAGTGTACCTCTGGGCATAATATTGTGTTAAATGCCAGGATAGCAGCATAAACTAGACATTACTGCCTGACACAAATTGTAGTTCCAGATTCAGTAACTTGTGATCAAGACTGAAGTGGCAGTAATAGAATAATAAATTTTCTGTCAAGCCAGAAACTGAGTAAAAACACGAAAACTCTGGGTTTCGTGTCATTAACACTAGAACTGAAGAGATCATGAAGTCAAAAAAGCAAAGTTTGGGAGTTATATATGGACATATACAGAGAAATTAAGAAAAAAAGTCAGTAATTTCTAGAAGTCATATAATTAATGGAGTATATGAAGGTTTCTAGCCATGTATTATGAATGGTGTCTGACTTTATAAGAGAAAATAAGGCCACTAATTATTCATAAATATTTAATCAAGAAATATTATAATACAAGTAGTCAAAGTTACAGCCTGTGATGATATAATGCAAACACAAATGAGGTTTTAATTTGGTTTTAGTAAAAACCAGTCTGGGGATAATTCTTTCTTTAGTTGGTTGTTTTTTTTTTTTTTAGATCATAATATAATTACATAATTTCTCCTTCCCTTTAACTCCTCAAAACTCTCTCATATAGCTTCTTTTATTCTTTTTCAAATTCATAGCTACTTTTAAAACTGAAGTTAGTATTATATGTACATGTACACACACACACACACACACACACACACGTCTGTGTGTATATGTGTGTGTACGTATATATTTCTAAATATAACCTCATTCTAAATAATGTTACTCCTATGTATGACTTTAGAGCTGACCACTTGGTGTTGGCTAACATATTTATGTGTTCTTCCCTGATCAAAACTACTCACACTTTTTTCATTTCTTTATTGCCTGTAGTTCTTTGTGTGGGGTTGAAGATACTATCGTTCTCGGCTGCTTCCCAGAGATAGAAGGTAAGTCCTTATTGTTGAAGACACTGTGTGTTTTAGACACAGGATCCAGAGGCTGGAACTGACCTAAAACTTTCTTCTTGGACCTACTTTCATGGGAACAAAAGGCAACATGTGAGCTTCCAAAGGAAGACAGCAACTAACCCTCACATATAGCTTTGATGCCTATGAACCACAATAAGAAGAGCTTACCCCAATACCCATAAGGGTACAGTAGTGGCACACATACCCTGACAGTAACCAACACCTCTCTAACTGGAAATAAGTTTGCCACATAAGCAAATAAAAACCAAGAGACTTATTTTAATGAGGGCATTAATTTAATTACTTGATCAAATATTTATTGCACACTATTTAGATTATGGTGGTATTTTGTCTTGTCATTGGGGCTTATTTAACAATGTAACTTTTAAAATGTCTATGGGGAATATTTATAGTCTTAAAATGAAAATTAGTATTGGTTTGCTTGTTCTCTGTGTATTGCCTCTAGCATTCAGATTAAGGGAGAGTTCATACTTAGTGCTTTTGTAAACAGTTGTTACTGAAAGAAAAAAATCTGAGGCAATCAACTTATGCAGAAAAACCTTGAACTCAATGGTACAGAGGCTTAACTTGGAGATTGGAGATAGCATTTCTTTGGACTGGTTGTGTGATTACATATGATGGCATTAGAACTTGCCTTTCGAGAGAGTGAATGAGAAAGGAGAGTTGTCTAGGAGCTGACATACACATATGAGACAGTACATCAGTGAGAGAGAGAGAGAGAGAGAGGGAGAGAGAGAGAGAGAGAGAGAAAGAGAGAGACAGACAAATAGGCAGAGAGACAGAGAGAGTGAGAGACACAGAGAGAGAGTAAGAGAGAGAGAGAGCATGCTTCACTAGTCCAGCGTCATAGTTTCCACCACCTCCAAGAAATTCCAAGCTGAGAACGAAGACCTTAACACGTCAGCATTTATAAGATATTACAGACTCAAACGATATTATTGTTTACAAATGATATTCAATATATACATTGATTTTTCTCTAGAAAATTACTTTAATATATCTTAAACAAATGATTATAATCACCACCTGGAGAGGTCTGTGAACATTTATTTCTTTCATTTAATATAAAGAGGTATCCAGGAGAGAATTTAAAAATGAAGTAAATAGCAGCTACCCAATGAAGCTGGCTCTATCAATATTTGTTTTTTTTTTAAGTTTTTAATTAGATTAGTTTCTTTATCTACATTTCAAATGGTATTCCATTTCCTAGTTTCCCCTCTGAAAACCTCCTATCCCCTCCCCTGTCTCCCTGCTCACCAACCCACTTACTCTTGCTTCCTGGCTCTGGCATTACCTTATATGGGGCATAGAAACTTCACAGGACCAAGGGCCCCTACTCCCATTGATGACCAACTGGGCCATCCTCTGCTATATATGCAGCTAGAGCCACAAGTTCCACCATGTGTTTTCTTTGGTTGGTGGTTTAGTCCCAGGGAGCTCTGGAGATACTGGTTAGTTCATATTGTTGTTCCTCCTATGGGGCATCAAACCCCTTCAGCTCCTTGGATACTTTCTCTAGCTCCTTCTTTCGAGACCCCCGTGCTCTATCCAATGGATGGCTGTGAGCATCCACTTCTGTATTTGTCAGGCACTGTCAGCAAGCTCTTTTTGGCATCCACAGTAGTGTTTGGTTTGGGTGGTTGTTTAATAGGATGGATCCCCTGGTGGCGCAGTCTCTGGGTGGTCATTCTCTCAGTCCCTGCTTCACACTTTGTCTCTGTAACTCCTTCCATGAGTATTTTATCCCTTCTAAGAAGGATTGAAGTATCCACACTTTGGTCTTCCCTCTTCTTGAGCTTCATGTGGTCTGTGAATTTTATCTTGGGTATTCTGAGCTTCTGGGCTAATATTCACGTATCAGTGAGCTCATATCATGTGTGTTCTTTAGTGATTGGTTTACCTCTCTGAGGATGATATCCTCCAGATCCATGCATTTGTCTAAAAATTTCAGAAATTCATTATTTTTAATTGCTGCACAGTAATCTGCCTATATAACCCAAATATTTCTATTTAGTGTTTTTCCTAGGTTGCATTCACTGTCACTTTGACATGGCCTACACTAACCTGAAAAGAGTATCAGTTGAGTAATAGTCTTTCAGGCTGTGTGTGTGTGTGTGTGTGTGTGTGTGTGTGTGTGTGTGTATCTGAAAGGGATTGTTTCGGTAGCTGGTAGAGGAGGGCTCTGCTTGCTGGGATAGCCCCTTTTCCTAGTCAGGTGATCCTGGGATATGTAACACAGAATGGAGAAGCCAAAGAAAACACCCAACGAGTTGAAGGGGTCTGCAACCCTATAGATGGAACAACAATATGAACTAACCAGGACCCCAAGAGCTCATGTCTCTAGATACTTATGTAGAGCAGAAGATGGCCTAGTCGGCCATCACCGGGAAGAGAGATCCCTTGGTACTGCAAACTTTATATGTCCCAGTACAGGGGGAATGCCAGGGCCAAGAAGTGGGAGTGGGTGGGTAGGGGAGCAGGGTGGGGTGAGGGTATAGGGAACTTTCAGGATAGCATTTGAAATTTAAATAAAGAAAATATCTAATAAAAAAAGAATAAAAAAAAAGAAAGAAAGAAAGGTAGTAAATATTAAGCAAATGCAGAGAATGAATGTCTACCCTTAGCAGGGAAGGTGAATCAAACTCAAACATTTTACAGTTCTCTGTTTTCACTAAGAGTTTGTGATCATTCCTTCAATTTCTGTGTGGCTTTAAAGTACTTAAGGTAGAATAATAGGCTTAGTCCAATTACATGGAGAGATAGCAAAAATACTTTAATTTCCAGATTCACTTAGCAGGTAGGATATTCAAATGTTTACTTTCTTACCATAATGTTAGATTATAAGAGTTATGTAGAATATCATAACATAGGTTTTGTTTCATTTTTAGTGGAGATCATAGTTTTGTGTACTACTATGAAAATTTAGGCATACCTACACTTGGTTAAATGTCTTTAAAATCTGAGAAGTCTAAGGGTGAAACATTTAATTATATACTTGGTGCCTAAATCTTGTCTCTTTGTCTCTTTTGTTCTAGCAAAACTAGACAATGTCATTATCTTGTGGGCATTGTCTGCTCTGCAAATTTTGGATTCAGTTGAGAGTTACTGTTGAGTTTCAGTTGAGTTACTGTTGAGATTCAGTTGAGTTTTTCTGTTGGAAAAGAGATTTTTCTCTCAAAAACTACTTTGAATTTTATTCCGTTCACATTTTCTGTACCGAGATAAAATATATTGAGGACTTTATTCACTAAGGCCTGTGTTGTTGAGCAAGATGTGTTACTAGGTATGTTGAAGTCATAGGTAGCTTACCAAGTGACTGCAAAGTAGGATCATCCCTTATTTGTTGAAGTTCAAGATTGAATCTTTTTAGACAGTTTCATCTCATGATATAGGAAGATGTAAATCTCAACATTTCTATGTTCATTGTTACATGTCTATTTTATTCTTAGGTACTTTAAACAACAACAACAAAAGGGCACATGCTACAAATCACTAAATACTTCAGTATATATTCATGATTAATTCTTTCAAATCATATTAATATATTGCTACAATTCATTAAATACTTCATATTCATGATTAATTCTTTCAAATTATATTAATTTATTCTAAAACACCATGAGAATAAAAATTCTAGTTCTAAGATGGTAATATCCTCATTAATAGCAATAAAGTCTGTAACACTTAGTCAATTTGAAACTTAAATGATGTTTTCCAGAATGTTTTTATTTGCAGATTTTAAAAGTCTTTCCTCATATTGAACAGTGTATACTTCAGTTAACTGCTAAGATAAAGGGGCTTTCAATTTCCTTGTACAGAAATATCACTAAAAGACTTTAAAATCAACAAATAAACCAGGAATGCACATTTAATGTTGTGGATTCTAAGTCAGTTTTAACCAAACACTATCATATATTAAGCTTAAATAGATAAGCTTACATTCCTACTAAGCCAAACTTCAGGAGAGGAAGTGCAAATCCCAGCTTTTTGTTTGTAATCATAGAGTGAAAATATGCTGAAGAACATCTAAGATCAGAAGAGAGCCAGTGTCCTCACTGCTGACATCCATATATGGTGAAGAGCAGTGCACAGAAAGGAACCGAGTGTAGCACATTACTCTGCTTCCTCTAACCCTTTCCACAAAGGAAAGTAATCCATATTTATGTGCATCCATGGAAACCTTTTCAAAAACACTTTTGTTTGCTTTTTTTCCTTCTGTCATTTGCAGTATGTGTTTTTGAGTATATGGACTAATGAGTATGTTTACAGGAATATGTTTTATAACACATATAAAATAGAGTAGGAGGAGAATGATTCTGCTGGTAGAATGGAGGAGTTAACGTCAATAAACTTCTAAGTTAGTAATAATAGTATGACCTTTCTGTTCACACAGACTCCAGTGATTGTCTGCTGCTTCCAGTTTCTTGTTGGAATGTTCAGTCATTTTTTATCCATCCACTTTCACCCTAATTCACTGTAATGGATACGAATATCTACCGGTTCTCTTCGGTTTTATTTAATTTGTACTTTGAAGTCAACATATTTAGCTATTTATTCCAGCTTTTTGAGACTTCTATGTACCCTAGCCTGGCCTTGAGCTTGCTATGAAGGTGGTGATGACCTTGAATTCTTATATCTCTTCACTCTACTTCAGAACTCTAAGACTACAGATTTAAGTACTATGCCTGGCTATAAAGATACTTAAATGTTGAGCTCATTATCAGCTTCAAACTTCTTTATCCTGCTGAAACCCCAGAGAAGCAAATGGAAACAAGTCTCTTCATCCACTCATATGGAAATCTGAGATTTGATTATTAATTATTTAACTAATTTCCTTCTTATCATGTTGAAGATTGAATAGAAGACCTCACACATTATAGGCCAATACTCCAGTAAGTACCACTAAATTCGACCATCCCTCCAGTTCCGTCTCTTTCAGTTTCTGCATCTTTCTGTGTCTCTCTGTCTCTGCATCTGTCTCTGCATCTGTCTCTGAACCTTCTCTCTCTCTCTCTCTCTCTCTCTCTCTCTCTCTCTCTCTCCTTGAAACGGGTTTCACTACATAACTGTGGCTGTCTTAGATGATGTGTTGTGGTCACAAAAGGTGTTATTCTTGCAGCAGGCCCCTTTACTATTGCTTTCTGATTGCTGAAATTGTAGAGACTGTTCCAGGAAGTTTTGCTTTTTGAGATTTGCCTTTTATTTCCCATTCTCTTTCAGACATATCCTAACACATACCAAACACATATAACTTCCACCTGACTTGTCTTTACCACCAAACAATACTAATGTTTGTCCCCAATGGATTTAGAGAGGATCAAAAACTGTTTGTTTTCTAGCATAGTTCTCTTTTTCTTCAAATCTATTTCCTAAATAAATATCTTTATGAACTCAAACCTAATGAACAGTTTTCAGATTAAATATTTTCATGCCTTTATTTTCTTCAGTCATGTCTAGTCTCTCTTAGACTCTGTATGACATAAGAATGTTCTCTGCCTTCTTCTTAACTGCACATAACATGAAATTTTAAGTTTAAGTCAAGTTGCAAAAAAACTGCAGAAGTGATCATAGAGAAGTTGAGTATCATGCACAGGCAGAAAAAGAACTCAGCCCATCCAAAAAGTATAAAGACTAACGACAGACAAAGTGGTGTGGTATTACACTGTCATTCTAAGTAGGGTTGGTGGGACACAACAACCACATCTTTGAATCTCTATGTTCAGTGCTGTTTGGACACTTTGTGTTTAACATTATACTTATTATTATTTCAAGGCTCTTTCTGCTAAAATGACTTAGCTCCTCCTTGGTCCAAACATGCTGTCTTTTCATCCTCTGATTGTGTCACTAAGACATTTTTGATACTTCTAAGCTTTTTTTGGACTCTGAATCTTTGTTCACATAACAGCCTTCAATTACACGTGGCTTCATATTATCAAAATTAGGTTTGAATTATGTGTTTTGGCCTGGTTATTCCATAGTCCATAACGACCTTAGACCAACAGAATGTATGTCATTCATTTTCCTATTGTTCAGGGTTGAGAAGTGTATCTGAAATGTCAGATGATCAGTGAATGAAATGGATGGATTGAGGCTGTGATGGAGAAATTGTCTACAATAGAGAAGTAATTGAGATCATTTTCTGGGGTGCATGAGGAGCTCATTCTTGGAAAGTTCATATCAAAATGACACTAGACTTTTGTGACAGCCACCCAAGAGTGAAGAGAGCATTAACTGCTGCTGAAATGGAACACAAGACCCAGTTGGGACGATGTCTCAGGATTCTTTGCATTGCTATTTCTTTATAAGTGAGATTGCACTGGGACAAACTGGGAGCAACAAAGAGTCAAAGAGGGCTTTTATGTACTGCAGGGCAGATTTGTCTGCAGGCATCTCCTTTGGGAAATAATGTACTTCTGAGAAGATACATTTTATTACTGCATTGAAGAGACTATGAGACTAAAACAAACATCTTGTTAGCAATGAAGCCCATAGGCTCTAAGAACAATATATGCTTTTATTCTAATGTTTCATGTGGGAGAAAACAGAATTGTGTTAACTGTTGTTTCAATACACAGACAGAAAAGAGAATATTATGGCTACAGACAGCTCATGTGACTATTGCAATTCCTCATAAAAAGAAATGTTGACATTGGCTGCATGTCTCTAGAAATATCTATCAAAATTATTAGCATCTATTTTGTACTTAGTTTTCATAATAGTTTCCAGGCAAAAAGATGGAGGGATTTTGTTTTTGTTAATAATTACATTATGGTTACACAGTCATGCCTCTGTATCTGTAAGTTTATAGTTCTGCATCCCTGGATTCAGTCAAACATGGATCAAAATAGTTCACAAAATTATACCTGCACTGAATATATGATGCCATTTTCTCTTGTCATTTTCCCTAAATAGTACTGCATACTAACTCCATGCATATCATGTATGCAATGCTAGGTGTTATATGTATTTTGAGACAATTTAGAATAGATAAGAGGATATGTACAGATTATAATAAAACACTATACCATTTCACATACAATTACTAGCATGTCCACAGATTTTATTATCCATAGGGTTTCTGGGACATATCCTTTAGATATCAAGAGATAATGACTGACTAAGTATGCATTTGTGTGTGTACAAAAGTCTGCAGATAACATTCATTAAAATGCTTTTGATTTTCTTGTACTATGCTACTAGTTTCTTACTTTTAATGATATAAGACAAAAACTTATGAACTTCTTCCAATGAAGAGTCTTGACTTTATTGTTCTAGTCACTATAATGAAGTGAAGAAGCAAGCGAGGCAGTTAGGGAAAACTGTAATATACATTATGGTGCCAGCACTTCCCAAAACGAAATGAGACATTGTAGAATTAACAGTGCCTAGCTAGTGACTCACGTTATAGAAGACACATTCAAACTCAGTGGCTCAACTAACATAAAGATGCCACCAAAGCCAAGCAACAACATGTAAGAGTTGCATTCATTAGAGTTGGTTAAGTTCTTAGCAGCTCATCTCCAGAGCCATTGTCTCACCAACTTAGTCTGACAATGGCCATGTTCCCTCTAAGCTGCCTTTGCATCTTTCTCTGAATGGATCATGGAAACAGGATTCATTAGCATGAAATTGCAGGAAGTACCTTAATAAGCACTCACTGAAAGAAAACAGCTGTACACATTTGTACTTATTTTGTGAGATAGTTGGTGTAAAACCATACATCACACAGGACTGGGGCACTTTTTCATATCTTTAGCTTTTAAATTGAAGAACTTGGGTGTAATTTACTTAGTGAAGACAGGTTTGTTTTTGGTAGAGTTTTAATCTATAGAAAGATGAAGGCACATTTATCTGCATACTCACCTATTGCCATGTGCTTTTGAAAGAAAGTGCCTAGAAGATATTATTCTAGAGGAAAACCCAAGGTGAATATATATATATATATATATATATATATATATATATATATATATATATATATATATATATGCTTATATTTTATATGTGTACATACATGTGTATGTATATCTATGTATGTTTGATATTTATTTTGTATAATGGAAGTCTTTTTCTCTTAAAATCATACCTGTCTTAGAAATGAATTATTTTGAATAATAAATCTTGTATATGTGAAGTATGCATGTATGTGATGTGGAACACATGTGGGGTTCAGGTGTCCTCTGCCACCTGCTACCTTACTATTTTGAGATAGAGACTCTCACTGAGTTTGAAGCTCATGTCCTTGTTGTTGTTTGCTTCTGGCTGTGCTGGTAGCCAACAATACTTCTGATCCTCCTGTATCTGCTGCCTCACAGGGTTATAGGCATAATGAGGACCATGTTTAGTTTGTTACCTGGTTACCAGGATCTGAACTCAAGTCTGTGTGCTGTTTCACAAGTGTTTTTACCCTTAAGACATCTCTTCAATCCCAACATCATTTAAAAAAAATTCAGGTATAAATGAGAGGAGCATGCATTTTTGGAGGCTTTGGTTATTTATTGAATTTTAACTTGCAGTTGACTTAAATTTTTAGCAAACAAAAACCTAGGAGAATGATTCTATGGATTTGTGCTTAGCTCACAATTTCTGGAATATTATTTGAGGAAATTATGGCAAACAATTTGTCTTGATATAAAATGAGTATTAAATCCTAAGTGGATTACCTCCATTACACTGCCAGCATCTAAGGTAGTTGTTCTCAATTTTCTCCCCTTTTAAAAAATTTATTATTTAATGGTTTTTTTTCAGTCCAGACTTTATTCCCCTCGTGATCCACCCTCTGATTGTCCCACCCCTCATCCCCCCACCTGTGCCTCAAAGAGGATGACCCCCTCCCCATCCCAGACCACCACTCTCTCTGGGGCCCCAAGTCTCTTGAGGGTTACATGCATCTTCTCTAAATCCAGTCCTCTGCTTTATATGTTTTGGGGGCCTCATATCAACTGGTGTGTGCTGCCTGTTTGCTGGGTCAGTGTCTCCACTTTTTAAATGCTGTGACTCTTAAATTCATTTCCAAGCATAGAATTATTTTATTGCTGCTTTATAACTATAATTTTGCTACTGCTATGAATCATAATGTAAATATCGGATGTGCAGGATATCTGATGTTCAGTCTTCAAAAGTGTCATGACCAAAAACTGGTTCAGAATCACTGATCTAAGGGATTTTTGGGGTGTGTGTGTGTGTGTGTGTGTGTGTGTGTGTGTGTGTGTGTGTATGACAGGGTTTCTCTGTACAGCCTTGACTGTCCTGGAACTCACTCTGTAGACCAGGTTGGCCCTGAACTCAGAAATCTGACTGCCTCTGCTTCCCAAGGGCTGGGACTAAAGGTGTATGCCACCACTGCCCAGCTGGCATATGTTTAGAGAGCTTTTCAGCTACCACTGGCCAGGCCCGATGCTTTTTTTATTCTACAGCTCAGAAAGGAGAAAGTTTCTGTGCAGAAGTACTGTCACCTTAGTTCTGATGTAATCTTATAGCTCAGCAGTATTAGTCATTCAGTTCAAGTGGACCTCCACCCTCTACCCACTTTTCTTCGCTTCTGGCACACTCATCCTAACAGGTAAGACAGAAATAGCTATTTGGTTTAACTGATTTATGCTAATTACTTCCAGGCTTTGATATTACTATTAAGATAAAATTGTATTAAACAATGATACAAGCTTACAATCAGAAGCCAAAGTAGTGTTTAAATAAGATGAGAAACCATTGTATAATTATGAAGATCTAGGCTGCTTTCTGAGTCTAAAGTACTGAGTATGCAATACTGATCACATTAACTTAAAAATGGTTATATGTGTGTAAAGATATATAGGCCTAATAAAGCTTGGATTTTTCATCATGAACATTTGTAATACAGATAACCTTTTCAACAAACAAGTGCACAGGGGATATTTTGAAACTCATAACACTTGTCAAGAGGAAATTAATTTCCACTCAAATTAAGCTAATATGAATGTCAAAAATGCCCTTTGGAAACTTAATCACAAAATAAAAGATCATGCCCAAGGAGTAAATTTGCATAAGTAAAAACAATCTATAACATGGCCTCCTTATTGTTTAAACGCAGTGTATTTTAGTAAATAGCTTATGTGTGTGAATTTGAATACATCATTTTTTTCATTGAATTCTGATGTCCTTCTGTGACTGAGTTGTAGTTCTAGTGATGTTCTGAAAATATTGAAGCAAATCTTTATTAGTCTAGATGTTATTAGAAATGCTTACACCATGCATGTATGTATCACACAATGCAAATATATAAAATTAATTACATGCCTAATTTTCTAACGGCTTACATATTAAATATATGTATACTTATTGAAAACTCAATTATTGGAACTCAAAATGCTTTTCACATTTCATGATGTAGACCTCAAACCAAATGAACAAAGTACCACAGTATCATTCTACTCAGAAGTGAAAACAAATGAAAAGCTGAATTCAGTGGTTTAGAAATGATGGCTGAAAATAATTGGAAAGCAGTGATAGGTACTTTAGAACAAGTAAGGTAAATTAAACTTCATGACTGGAGTCTCCAGATGTTTATATGAACATGATCACCATCTATACTTGGAAGCCAATCTGGAAACTTCTAGTAAGCATGGTTTTTTTTTTTTTTTTTTTTTTTTTGTTTTGTTTTTAGAGTTATAGAAAACCATGATGAAGAGTGGGTTTGCTCATGTACATATTTATCTTTAGACACAGAGAAGCCAAATAACTAGGAAAATGCAAATTTTAGGGTATTCTCAGTCAGGATTTGTTGTACTGTGAAATAGACACAGTCTCATTCTAAGCAGAAGCACAGTCCCATTTCATCAATTAAAACACTTCATGGAGCACCATCAGAAGAGCATTTTCGGTGGCAAGCAAAATTTGCAAACTGTACCTTAACAGAGGGACTCGGGAATGAATTGTAACCTTGGACCAAATTCAGAAGTTTAAAAAAAGGACAATTGAAAATATATATATTATTCACTCCACATCCTGCTCACTGTTCCCTCCCTGTTGTCCTCTCTCAAAATCCTTCCCACATGCCCTCTCTCCTTTTCCTTTGAGCAGATAACCCCCCCCCCCATTCCCTGGGAATCATCCTACCTTGGTACTTCAAGTCTCTGCAAGGTTAGGTGCTTCCTCTCCCACTGAGGCCAGACAGGCAGCACAGCTAGAGGAATATATCCCACATACAGACAACAGATTTTGGGACAGCCCCTGCCCCAGTTGTTCAGGATCCACATGAAGACCAAGCTGCTTATCTGCTACATATGCAAGGGGAGGTTTAGCTCCAGCCTATGTATGTTCTTTGGTTGGTAGTTCTGTCTCTGAGACAGGTTAGTTGATTCTATTGGTGTTCATGTGAAGTTCCTATTGGGTTCAGGGTCTACAATCCTTCTGCCTATTTTTCCATGAGAGTCCCCCAAGCTCCTGCAGTACATCACTGTGAGTGCATGCATCCATCTGAGTCAGCTGCTGGGTGGAGCTTCTCTCAGAGGACAGCCATGCTAGACTCCTGTCTACAAGCATAACAAAGTATCATTAATAGTGTCAGGGATTGGTGCTTGTCCCTGGGATGTATCTCAGGTTGGGTCGGTTATTTGTTGACCATCCCCTTCATCTCCAAATGTTACAAAGTATTTTAAAGAACTAAACTAGACTAGGAATACATAAAATGAATAAGTTTCTTGGGCATTAAATATTCTTGGTACTTGTTTAATAGAATGGTAGACATATTTGTGTCATCAGTTGGAAATTAATTCAGTATATGAGTACAAGAGATATTAGCTAGCTCTTCATGTTGAGTACATTCAGTAATTCTCAATAAACGAACATATGGCCTAGTTATCCCTTTATATACAGCAGAGGTTTTCAACCTGTGGGTCAGGACTCCTTGGGGTCAAATGATCCTTTCATATTGGTTTTATATTAAGATATCCTACATATGATATATCTACATTAAGATTCATAACAGTATAAAAATTACAAATATGAAGTAGAAGTGAAATAATTTTATGGCTGGAGCAAGATCACTACAACATGAGGAACTGTATTACAAGGTTACATCATTATGAGCTTTGAGAACCACTGATCTAAAGTGTCTAGCCTGTCATTTCTTAACACAATCATGTGTTTGCTTTATTCATGTTACATTTATCCCTCTGTGATTTATTGGATGCCAGAACTGTATTTCTTTTTACATTTCATTCTCAACACCAAATGTGGATGAGAAGCATTTAAAAGTTGGTAAAGAAATGGCAAGAGATTTAGCAAATGAAGCAATGATAAATGCATAGAAGCAAAGAGCACGTGACAGTATCATTAGACAACAGTAAACTTCAGACCTATTTTATCCATTCATCCAACAACTACTGATAGAGTACTTAGAAAAAATAAACAAATCATAGTCATTCATCAGCTATTCCTTAAGAAATAACCACGAGAGTCAACACAAACGATAAAGAAAAGGAACAGACCATGGATAGAGCTTGGGATGAAGCTCGGTAGGAGGGAAATTTTTCAAATTTTTATGGGCTCAGGAACATCTGTCTTTGGTGAGTATGTCTGGTTCCTAGTTTCCATATTTGTCATCTAAAGCAGTTGCTTTAATGATCATTAAATTCAGTGTATGCCTACCACTTATAGTTGGCAATTATTTTGTTAAGTTACAGTCTATACAGACCATCTTTATGCATTGTGTTGAGGCAAAAAAAAATGTCATGGAATTTAACAACACTGAAAGTTCAGCTGAAATTATACAACAGTCAATACAAAGTTGTGAGAGGGGGGTGTGAATTTCAACAAGAGTGTTTATTTATGTATTTGCTTATTTATTTATTCATTAATTTCTCATCTATCATCTATCTATTTTCTATTTTCTATATAATCTAAATCTATCTATCTATCCATCCATTTATCATCTATCATCTATCAATTGTGGTACCAAACTCAGCTTGTAAGAAGGAAATGCACAGAGGCACTGTAAGGTACACAGGGACATATTGACATTAGTGATGCTACTGTCAGAAGTAGCATGCACCAGGAATAGAGTTCTGAAGAGTGGAAATGTAAAGAAAATGAAATGTA
Source organism: Mus minutoides (assembly GCA_902729485.2). Classification (NCBI taxonomy): domain Eukaryota; kingdom Metazoa; phylum Chordata; class Mammalia; order Rodentia; family Muridae; genus Mus; species Mus minutoides. The sequence goes on along the minus strand of LR749741.1, from coordinate 970,200 downwards.
GATTCAGTTTTATTATGAAAATAATTTGTGTGGCAAGCTGGAGATTAGAGCAGGATATAAGAGTTAAATGTTAAAGACCTTTGGATTCCATGCCTAAGGGTGCAGAATTTATCTTACATGCAGTGGTGAATTAATAGAGAACTTGGCCAGAGGAGGAGAATGACAGATGTTTGATTAGGAATCATTGTTTCTGTGTAAGATATAGCTTAATGAGATAAACAACACACTTTTAAGACTAAAGGGTTATATGATTCCCGAAAGGGTGTACATTATGTGAGTTGAGGCAGTGGAGTGATATGCAAAAGGTCTTGTAGTGGGTGATATTTAGGAGGAAGAACATATCGATGATGTTAGTAGTTGACAAGATTTGAAAATAATGAAAGAATAACACCAGGATGGAGACTTTGTGTAGTGGGGAAATAGGATGGTTTTATCGACAAAAATGGCCAACACAGAAGAATAAATGTGTTTATGAAGGAATGATGATGCATTGGCTCTAGACATATTAAATTTCAAGTATTGTTGGGACTTCACAAGGGAATAGTCCATAGCATTTCAAATAACATCCATAAGCATTACAGTCTTGCCTCAGCACTCCCTTGCAATGCTACTTTGGGTAGTTAGTCGTGATTGTCAATTTGACTGGATTGACAGACACCCAGGAGATCAATGCATCTGGCTGCCTAAGTCTGTGAGGACATTTTCAGATAACATTAAATGAACAGAGAAGGGATAGCCTGAACATAGGCAGTAACATCCAAAATCTAAAGGCCCGATGGAATTAAAGGAAGGAAAATGGCTTGAAGCAAGGATTTCTTTTTTCTTTTTTCTGGATCCATAAGATGAGCCGTTCTGTTCTACCAGACCTTTCCTCCACGGTGCTTTGGCTCATCATACACCTAGAAGCAGCGAAGCCAGTCAACCATGTACTATAAACTCCAAAGCCAAGAGCCAAACAAAATCTCTCCTCCCTTAAGGCCCAGTGGCAGAGTTGCTCACAAGCTTAGTGTCATTTGTGCTTTGTTTTCAGCTATGCCTCACTCTACTCTGAAAACACGATTGTGTCTGTATCCTTGGTAATACTCTAAACTGTCCCTTGCAATTTTGCACATACTGTTTGTTGCATTTGATGTATTTCTTCCCAGACATTTGTACAAATGGCTTTTTACTGGTTCCCCGTTTACTGCAAATTCAAACATTATTCCCACAATCACCTTTAAAGACTATCTAATGTCACTGATTACTGCAGCCAGCTTTGTCATCCCTTGTCTTATTTTCTGAAAATTGTGTGGAACTACTAAAATATCCATGGTTATTTTCAAATTTATCTTCCTTAAAATTGGAAGCAAGTGTGCCTTGCATACTGTTGTGAGTCCTATATCTTAAGATTATAATGTGCCCTGACAGTTTGTTGAATGACCAAAAATGTCTAAATGTCTAGTTTAACTTCAGGTCCACTCCATGAAATGGAGTCAATGCCCTAAACTGCTTGGATGGCCAGATACTGGAGACCAGATGGCCCAGAGGCCTAAAATAGAAACAAACATGACTGGAAAAATCAATGAAATGATTGCTAATGATACTCTGCTATACTCATAGATTGGTGTCTTGTCTACTCATCCTTGGAGAGGCTTCCTCAGACAGCAGATGAGAGTGGGGGCAGAGATCACAGTCAAACATTATGCAGAGAGAGATTCTATGCTGGAGATGTCCTTTGAGTCTTTCTCCATGGAGATGGGCAACCCTGCTGAAGAGGGAGACCAAATATTGTAGGATTCAGAGGGGATGGGGGACACCAAGAGAACACAGCCCACTGAACCAACTAAGCAGGGCTCATATGGTCTCACAGTCACTGAAGTGGCAAGCACAGGACCTGAATGGGTCTCCACCAGGTCCTCTCCACACATGTTATGGCTGTTAACTTCATGTGTTTTGTGGAATTCCTAACAGTGGGAGCAGGTGTGTCTCAACTCTTTTGCCTGCTCTTAAGACTCTTTTCCTCCTATTGGGTTGCCTTGATGAGCCTGGTATGAGGGTTAAATGGTGAGAAATTCTACTCTTTGTAATTGGCACCAGAAAATAATTAGCCTGGTGCCATTTCATATGTGGTGTTCCTAGTTATATTAGAGCCACTTTCTCATCTCCAAATGCTCCTTCACATTTTTGTCACACTTAGTAATTATTATTTCATGCATATATACATAGATGTATATGTACATATAATTACACACACACACACACACACACACACACACACACACACACACACACTTAAAACTAACCTGTTCAGTCCATGCGCTGTTACTCTTATTTGTATGTATGTTTTCAGGGCTGTTTGGCTCCAGAAAACCAGTAAGTGTGCTCTTCTCTAGGGAAGTAGATGTCTTCTACTTCTAGCTTTTCTCTGTTGCCTATAGTTCTTGTGAGGAGTTGAGGCTTTTGGGGCTTGGCCCCATCCATTTTGACATGTTCCTTGAGGTCCTCCTTGTTTAGTTAATATTATTATAGTAATGCTGGTGAGACTTTATGGTTCTACCTCCTGATGTCACAAAGAAATACAATCCCATGGCAAATCACAGATCCTCTGGCTCTTACATCTTTCTGCTACCTCTTCTACAATGTTCTCTGAAACTTAGGTGTGGAAGTGATTTCTTTAACTTCACACCTTGGCACTATACAACATCTCTCCTAATTGCTCTGTATTGTTCTGTCTATCTGAAGGCTTTTGTGATTCCATATGATTCTTTTCTATTTTGTGAAGAATGCCATGCACCAGGATTTTGATTGGAATTGCATTGACTTTCTAAATTGGTTTTTTGGTAGAGTGGAAAAGTAATTTTCACAATTTTATTTGCAAGTGTGGTTAGTGCAATTGCTGAGTCATATGGTAGTTTATTTTTGTAGTTATTTTGAGCCTATGAGCCTGTGAGCACGAGGGGGTTTTGTTTGCTTTGTTTTTCTGAATTCTCCTCAATCTCTTCTTTGGAATTTTGAAGTTTTCATTCTAGGAGATCTTTCATAACCTTGGCTAAGTTTATTCCTAGATTCATTTCTGAGGCAATTGGGCATGAGAGTGTTCCCACTCTGTTGTTCTCCACACATTTGTTATTGGAAATAGAAAGAATATTGATTTTTGTAGGTTGATTTTGTACCCTTCCTCCCTGTTGACCATATTAACCATTTCCAGAGGTTTCTGGTAGAAATCTTATTATCACTAGGTATATTATATCATCTCCAGATAAGAAACATTTGGCTTTTTTCCTATTTGTATCTCTTTAAATTCCTGTGCATTTCTTTTTATTTTATTTTATTTCATTTCATTTTATTTTTTTAATTAGATATTTTCTTTATTTACATTTCAAATGCTATCCCAAAAGTTCCCTATACTCTCCCCCTGCCGTGATCCCCCACATGCCCACTCCCACTTCCTGGCATTCCCCTGTACTGGGGCATATAAAATTTGTAAGACCAAGGGGCCTCTCTTCATGATGATGGCCAACTAGGCCATCTTCTGCTACATATGCATCTAGAGACATGAGTTCTGGGGGTACTGTTTAGTTCATATTGTTGTTCCACCTAAAAGGCTGTAGACCATCAACTCCTTGTGTACTTTCTCTAGCTCCTCCATTGGGTGCTCTGTGTTCCATCCTATAGATGAATGTGAGCATCCCCATCTGTGTTTGCCAGACACTGGCATAGCCTCACTGGAGATAGTTATATCAGGGTCTTTTCAGCAAAATCTCGCTGGCATATGCAATAGTGTCTGGATTTGGTGGCTGATTATGGGATGGGTCCCCTGGTGGGGTAATCTCTGGATGGTCCATCCTTTCGTCTTAGCTCCAATCTTTGTCTCTGTAACTCCTTTCATGGGTGTTTTGTTCTCTATTCTAAGAAGGAATGAAGTATGCATACTTTGGTTTCGTTCTTCTTGATTTTCTTGTGTTTTGCAAGTTGTATCTTGAGTATTCTAAGTTTCCTGGATAATATCCACTTACAGTGAGTGCATATCAAGTGACTTCTTTTGTGATTGGGTTACCTCACTAAGGATGATTTCCTCCAGATACATCCACTTGTCCAAGAAGCAAAGGCTTGTGCTGTAAGATCAAGAATTGACAAATGGGACCTCATAAAGTTGCAAAGCTTCTGTAAGACAAAAGATATTGTCAACAGGACAAAAGGGCCACCAACGGACTGGGAAAGGATCTTCACCAATCCTAAATCAGATAGGGGACTGATATCCAATATATATAAAGAACTCAAGAAGGTGGACACCAGAAANAAAAAAAAAGAATTTCATAAATTCGTTGTTTTTAATAGCTGAATAGTACTCCATTGTGTAAATGTACCACATTTTCTGTATCTATCCCTCTGTTGAGGGACATCTGGGTTTTTTCCAGGTTCTGGCTATTATAAATAAGGCTGCTATGAACATAGTGGAGCATGTGTTCTTATTTCTAGTTGGAACATCTTCTGGGTATATGCCCAGTAGAGTTATTGCTGGATCTTTCGGTAGTACTATGTCCAATTTTCTGAGGAACCTCCAGACTGATTTCCAGAGTGGTTATACCAGCTTGCAATCCCACCAGCAATGGAGGAGTGTTCCTCTTTCTCCACATCCTCACCAGCATCTGCTGTCTTCTGAGTTTTTGATCTTAGCCATTCTGATTGGAGTGAGGTGGAATCTCAAGGTTGTTTTGATTTGCATTTCCCTGATGATTAAGGATGTTGAACATTTTTTCAGGTGCTTCTCTGCATTTCGGTATTCCTCAGTTGAGAATTCTTTGTTTAGCTCTGTACCCCATTTTAATGGGGTTATTTGAATTTCTGTAGTCTAAGTGCTATAGCTAGAGACTGAGCTCTGTATTGAAAAGGACTGGGAGTGGTGCATGCATTAGGTCACTTTAAAGATGTATTTTTAACATGGTAACCCCTGTAATGCTTTTATTTTCAAATATGGCTCTTTACTGATATGGTAGAAGTGATGTATATTGCATTATATTTCTTTGTGAACACAATTCATAGCAGCACTAACAATATATTTGTAATACCACTGAATAATGAGTCTAATCAGAAAATAAGGGGTTCTATCAGTATTACAATGAGAAGTTTATTTTGCTATATTTCCAGTAATACAGGAGGTACAAGCTCACTTGAAAAGCATCTTTTTAAAAATTAATTATTTATAAAAAATACATCTAGAGAAAAAAGAACTTCATACTGAATATGATAATAGTAATTAATACTATCATTATAGGAGTGTGGTAATTTCTTAAAAATTCAAAAATAACTACCATATGATTTAGTAATTGCACTATGTATATTTGCACATAAAATAATTATGAGGAGAGACTGAGGAGGGTAAGCGAGCAGACTGCAGAAGAGTCACAGCTTCTGGGGAAGGCCCTGTTTTGGGCTTCAGACATCCGGGCACATTCCCTGTCAGAAGAGAGGTGGCCATCTGGGAGGGCTCTGACCGCCAGAGCAGGTGAGGGAGCTATCTTGTGCCCTGGGTCCCTCTGAGACCAGTCTGCACATGTCAGTTTGCAGACTACAGAGGGTGACCAAGCAGAGTGCAGAAGCAACACATCTTTCTGACTGGCAGAAGTGACACAGGTTCTTGGACAGACCCCCGTTTCGGGCTACAGACATCCGGGCACCTTCCCCATCAGAGGAGAGGTGGCCTCCTGGGAGGGCTCTGACCACTTGAGCAGGTGAGGGAGCCATCTTGTGTCCTGGGTCCCTCAGAGACTAGTCTGTGCAGGTGAGCACACAGACAGCAGAGACAATACATCTTCCAGGACAGGCCCAGGTTTGAGCCTTCATCTTCAGCCAGGAGGCAGGTCTGAATTTCATACCTCTGTACACCTTCCCTGCAAGAGGAGAGCTTGGCTGAAGAGAGTACTCTGACCACTGAGACTCAGGAGAGAGCTGGACTCCCAGGATTGCTGACAGAGGAAAACAGAAATGCAGGAAGAACAGGCTCCAGCCAGAGACAACTATAACAACTAACACCAGAGATTACCAGATGGCAAAAGGCAAAGGTAAGAATCTTACCAACAGAAACCAAGACCACTCACCATCATCAGAACCCAGCACTCCCACCTCAGCCAGTCCTGCATATCCCAACACACCGGAAAAGCTAGATTCAGATTCAAAAATCATATCTCATGATACTGGTAGAGGACCTTAAGAAAGGCATTAATAACTAAAATAAATACAGGAGAACACTGCTAAACAGGTAAAAGACCTTAAAGAATTACAGGAAAACACTGCTAAATAGGTAGAAGTCCTTAAAAAAGAAACACAAAAATCCCTTAAATAATTACAGGAAAATACAACCAAACAGGTGATAGAATTGAACAAAAACATCCAAGACCTAAAAAGGGAAGTAGAAACAATAAAGAAAACTCAAAGTGAGACAAATCTGGAGATAGAACCCCTAGGAAAGAAATCAGGAACCATAGATGCCAGCATCAGCAACAGAATACAAGAGATGGAAGAGAGAATCTCAGGTGCAGAAGATTCCATAGAGAACATGGGCACAATAATAAAAAAAAAAAAAATGCAAAATGCACAAAGATCCTAACTCAAAACATCCAGGAAATCCAGGACACAATGAGAAGACCAAACCTATGGATAACAGGAGTAGATGAAAATGAAGATTTTCAACTTAAAGAGCCAGCAAATATCTTCAACAAAATAATAGAAGAAAACTTCCCAAATCTAAAAGAGATGGCCATGAACATATAAGAAGCCTACAGAACTCCAAATAGACTGGACCAGAAGAGAAATTCCTCCCGACACATAATAATCAAAACAACAAATTCACTAAATAAAGAGAGTATTAAAAGCTTTAAGGGAAAAAGGTCAAGTAACATATAAATGCAGCCCTCTTAGAATTACACCAGACTTCTCACCAGAGAATGTGAAAGGCAGAAGACCCTGGACAGATCTTATACATACCCAAAGAGAACACAAATGCCAGCCCACACTACTATACTGAGCCGAATTCTCAATTACCATAGGTGGAGAAACCAAAGTATTCCATGATAAAACCAAATTCACACAATATCTTTCCACGAATCCAGCCCTTCAAAGAATAATAAAGGGAAAACACCAACACAAGGATAGAAACTACAACCTAGAAAAAGCAAGAAAGTAATCTTTCAACAAACCTAAAAGAAGACAACCACAAGAATGGAATCACAACTTGTAATAACAAAAATAACAGGAAGCAACAATTACTTTTCTTTAATTTCTCTTAACAACAATGGACTCAATTCCCTAATTAAAAGACATAGACTAATAGACACCCCACTCTAACCTACGGACAGATCCTGGGAACAGAAAATAAACAGAGACACATGCCACTAACAGAAGTTATGAAAGAAATGGATATAATAGGTATCTACACAATATTTTATCCTAAAACAAAAGGATATACCTTCTTCTCAGCACAACAAGGTACCTGCTCCAAAACTGACCATATAATGAGTCACAAAACAGGCCTCAAAAAGAAGAGTGAAATAATCTCATGCATCCTATTTGACTACCATGGACTAGGGCTGATCTTCAATAATAACAATAATAGAAAGCCAACATTCATGTGGAAGTTGAACAACACTCTACTCAATGAAAACTTGGTCAAGGAAGAAATAAAGAACGAAATAACGACTTTTTAGAGTTTAATGAAAATGAAGCCACAACATACCCAAACTTATGGGACACAATGAAGATTTCCCTAAAAGGAAATCGTATAGCCCTGAGTGCCCCCAAAAAGAAACTAGAGATAGCATACACTAGCATCCTGACAGCACACCTAGAAGCTCTAGAACTAAAGGAAGCAAATTCACACAAGAGGAGTAGATGGCAGGAAATAATCAAACTCAGGGTTGAAATCAACCAAATGGAAACAAAAAGAACTATTCAAAGAATCAACCAAACCAGGAGCTGGTTCTTTGAGAAAATCAACAAGATAGATAAACCCTTAGCCAGACTAACTAGAGGGCAAAGGGAGAGTATTCTGATTAACAAAATCAGAAATGAAAAAGGAGACATAAAAACAGAATGTGAGGAAATCTAAAACATCATCAGATCCTACTACCAAAGGTTATACTCAACAAAACTGGAAAACCTGGAAGAAATGGACAACTTTCTAGACAGATACCAAATACCAAAGTTAAATCAGGATCAGATTAAGGATCTAAACAGTCCCATTTTCCTTAAAGAAAAAGAAACAGTCATCAATCGTCTCCCAACCAAAAAAAAAAGCTCAGGAACATATGGTTTTAGTGTAGAGTACTATCAGACCTTCAAAGAAGACCTAATTCCAACTGTCCTCAAACTATTCCACAAAACAGAAACAGAAGGTACTCTACCCAATTCATTCTATGAAGCCATAATTACTCTGCTACCTAAACAACACAAAGATTCAACAAAGAAAGAGAACTTCAGACCAATTTCTCTTATGAATATCAATGCAAAAGTACTCCATAAAATCCTTGTAAACCGAATCTAAGAACACATCAAAATGATTATCCAACATGATCAAGTAGGGTTCATCCCAGGAATGCAGGGATAGCTTAATATATGGAAATCCGTCAACGTAATACACTATATAAACAAACTCAAAGACAAAAACCACATGATCATCTCATTAGATGCTGAGAAAGCATTTGACAAAATCCAACAACTATTAATGATAAAAGTCTTGGAAAGATCAGGCATTCAAGGCCCATACCTAAACATAATAAAAGCAATATACAGAAAAACCAGTAGACAACATCATACTAAATGGAGAGAAACTTGAAACAATCCCACTAAAATCAGGGACTAGACAAAGCTGCCCACTTTCTCCCTACCTATTTAATATAGTACTTGAAGTCCTAGCCAGAGGAATTCGACAACAAAAGGAGATCAAGTAGATACAAATTGGAAAGGAAGAAGTCAAATATCACTGCAGAGGATATGATAGTATATATAAGTGAGCCTAAAAATTCCACCAGAGAACTCCTAGACCTGATAAACAGCTTCAGTGCAGTAGCTGGATATAAAATGAACTCTAACAAATCAATGGCCTTTCTCTACACAAAGGATAGATGGACTGAGAAAGAAATTAGAGAAATACCTTTTACAGTAGTCACAAATAATATAGAATACGTTGGTGTTTAACTAATCTGTATGATTAGACTTCAAGTCTCTGAAGAAAGAAATTGAAGATCTCAGAAGATCGAAAGATCTCCCATGCTCCTGGATTAGAAGGATCAACATAGTAAAAAAATGGCTATCCTGCCAAAAGCAATCTACAGATTCAATGCAATCCCCATCCAAATTCCAACTCAATTCTTCACTGAGTTACAAAAGGTAATTTGCAAATTCATCTGGAATAATAAAAAACCTAGGATAGCAAAAACTATTCTCAACAATAAAAAAACTTCTTGGGGAATCACCATCCCTGACCTCAAGCTGTACTACAGAGTAATTGTGATAAAAACTGCATGGTACTGGTACAGCGACAGACAGGTAGATCAATGGAATAGAATTGAAGACCCAGAAATGAATCCACACATCTATGGTCACTTCATGTTTGACAAGAGAGCTAAAACCCTCCAGTGGAGAAAAGACAGCATTTTGAACAAATGGTGCTGGCACAACTGGTGGTTATCATGTAGAAGAATGGGAATTGATCCATTCTTATCTCCTTGTACAAAGTTCAAGTCTAAGTGGATCAAAGAACTCCACATAAAACCAGGACACAAATTTATAGAGGAGAAAGTGGAGAAAAGCCTCGAAGATATGGGCACTGGGGAAAAATTCCTAAACAGAACAGCAATGACTTGTGCTGTAAGATCAAGAATTGACAAATGTGACCTCATGAAATTGCAAAGCTTTTGTAAGGCAAAAGACACTGATAATAAGACAAAAAGGCCACTAACAGATTGTGAAAGGATTTTTACCAATCCTAAATCTGATAGGGGACTAATATCCAATATATACAAAGAGCTCAAGAAGCTGGACTCCAGAAATTCAAATAACCCAATTAAAAAATGGGGCACAGAACTAAACAAAGAATTCTTAACTGAGGGATACTGAGGGCTGAGAAGCACCTGAAAAAATGTTCAACATCCTTAATCATCAGGGAAATGCAAATCAAAACAACCCTGAGGTTACACCTCACACCCGTCAGAATTGCTAAGATCAAAAATTCAGGTGACAGCAGATGCTGGTGAAGATGTGGAGAAAGAGGAACACCCCTCCATTGCTGGTGGGATTGCAAACTTGTACAACCACTCTAGAAGTCAGTCTGGCGGTTCCTCAGAAAATTGGACATAGTGCTGCAGGACATCCAGCAATACCTGTCCTGGGCATATACCCAGAAGATGTTCCAACTGGTAATAAAGACACATGCTCCACTATGTTCATAGCAGCATTATTTATAATAGCCAGAGTCTGGAAAGAACCCGATGTCCCTCAACAGAGGAATGGATATAGAAAATGTGGTACATTTACACAATGGAGTACTACGCTTCTATTAAAAGCAATGAATTTATGAAATTCTTGGGCAAATGGATGTATCTATGGGATATCATTCTTAGTGAGGTAACCCAATCACAAAAGAATTCACTTGATATGCACTGATAAGTGGATATTAGCCCAGAATCTAAGAATACCCAAGATACAATTTGCACAACACAAGAAAATCAAGAAGGAAGACCAACATGTGGATGCTTCATTCCTTCTTAGAATGGAGAACAAAATACCCATGGAAGAAGTTACAAAAGTTGGAGCTAAGATGAAAGGATTGACCATCCAGAGACTACTCCACCTGGGGATCCATCCCATAATCAGCCACCAAACCCAGACACTATTGCATATACCAGGAAGATTTTGCTGAAAGGACCCTGATATTGCTGTCTCTTGTGAGGCTATGCCAGTGCCTGGCAAACACAGAAGTGGATGCTCACAGCCATCTATTGGATGGAACATAGGGCCCCCAATGAAGGAGCTAGAGAAATTACCCAAGGAGTTGAAGGGGTTTGCAACCCTATAGGTGGAACAACAATATGAACTAAACAGTACCCCCAGAGCTTGTGTCTCTAGCTGCATATGTAGCAGAAGATGGCCTAGTCGGCCATCATCGGGAAGAGAGGTCCCTTGGTCTTTGAAATTTTATATACCTTAGTACAGGGGAATGCCAAGACAAAGATGTGGGAGTGGGCAGGTGGGGGATCAGGGCAGGGGGAGAGTATAGGCAACTTTCAGGATAGCACTTGAAATGTAAATAAAGAAAATATCTAATTAAAAACATAAATATAATTATGAGGAAATTATAACCACATTATTATACTTATTGTAGCATTATTCATAATAACCAAGATATAAAACCAACTGAAGCTACTCATCAGTGGATGAATAAAAAAGTAATATATATTTTTTCAGGACATTATGCTAAGTAAAAGCTAACAGAAAAAAACTAGATAGGTCATTCTTTATAGACACAGAAAATGAAAATGGTGCTTATTTTCCTCTCCAGGAAGAGAACAAAGTGAAAGTGGGGACTGATGTAACTGTATTTTAATTAAAATCTATTTAAAATATTTAAATTAAGTCTTTAAAAGAACCACAGGGAAGAACAAATGAAGAATTGTTGGTTGAAGTCACAAACCTTCAGTTAAGATATATCCTGAGTGCAAAGTTGTATAGCCACTTTGGAAATCAATATGTCAGTTTCTCAGAGAATTGGGAATTGATCTATCTTAAATCCAGCTATACCACTCCTGGGTATATACAGAAAGGATTGTCTATCCTAACACCTGGACATAAGCTCAAATATGTTCATGGCAGAAACTGGGAAAAAAAAAAACCCTAGATGTCTCTCAGTCAAAGTACGGGTAAAGAAAATGTGGTAGATTTATACAATTTATTACTCAGCTGTTTGAAAAATGACACAGTGTTGTTGCATTGTTTATAATAAATGATATTTGCAAAGAAATGGATGGAACTAGAAAAAAATCATTGTGAGTGAGGTAACCCAGACTCAGAAAGACAAATATGGTATGTACTCACTTATAACTGGATATTAGCCATAAAGTAAAGAATAATCAAGCTATAATCATCATATAAAGAGAGGCTAAGTGAGAAAAATAGAAACAGAATAAATATCACAGGGAGACAGGGAGAAGATAGGGGCAGAAGGTTTCAGGTTGGGGCAGGCTGGAGAGAGAAAGAGAGTACTGAGAGACATCTCTGAAATGAGGAACACTTCAAGGGTGAGGTAAAAGTGCAATGGAAACTCTCAGGAATTGATGGTTACACTAGCTAAGACTCCTGTTATTGGGGATATGGAGCTTGAACAGATACAAAAGAAGGGATAAAAAGAGGGATAAATATTGGAGATATAGTCATCTTCTGATGAAGATGGCGAATAGCACCTTGCTATGTACTTAGGAGTTGCTGAGATTAGATTTAGATGTTCCACCATGAAAAACTAGGTATGTGAGGTAATGAAGCTATTAATTAGCTTCAATAAGTCATTTCATAATGTAAATATTCCTATAAACATATTCAATAAAATAGGTTTTAAAAACAAAAATATAGATTACAAAAATACCAAGAAAATATATAATATGTACTCTAAATAAAAAATTTATTATATTCATAAATATTATTTTTAAGTAAATCGATTCCTTTAAGTCCCTGTGATTCTCTTTTTTTAATGCCATCATCTAAAGTTTTACATTTGTCTGTGTGTGAGAATTCCTGTCTTTATGTGTACTTCTTGGACCAATGACAATGAATGTAAATGCTCATAGTGTGCTCATTTGATTGTTTTTAAAGAATTATCAAGATATCTATTAATATAAAATATATACATGCACATATTATATATGTGTATATGGAGAATGTACACTTGAACTTAGATTTAAGAGAAACTATTAGAACATAAAGATTTACATTGTGATTACTTTCACTGAGAATTATTTTTTAAATCTCTATGTTTATCACATGAACAGATGGTACCAAAACAAATAAAAGAGTTTCTACCGTGTTTAGCCTTTTCTCTGTAGTCTGAAGGCCAAAGCTTTGGATGTCTACTGTCCCGATATGTTCGTTGACAAGACAAGAACACTCACAGGAAGAATTAATTTTATGTCTGTGTGAAACCTAAATTTTCTTCTCCCTAAGCACTGTTCAAGTGTTAAATTTAAAGACAGCTAATTATCAGCTATTCTTTAGAGCCTGAAAAAACAATTTAGTACTCAGTAGAATTACCATACAATCCATGGTCTTACTTTCTTTTTTTAACATTTATGAATGTAAAGAATTTGCATATTCCTAAAGGGGGGCCAATGAAATTTTGTTCTTGAGAGGATGGAACTAGAAACAAATGGAAGTTGTCACTTGTTCAACTTAGTTGAACAAGATAGTTGAAGATATTTGTTATTTTTCTCTGGCTAATGGAAAAAAAACCCTATTTTTTGATTTTTTACAAAATGTCAAATAGCTTGAAAAAAACTAGCCTCAGGCTTAAAATTAACTTGTCAATTACACAGTGGGCTTAAAATTTTAGTGATTATTTTTTACTAAGTTCATAAAAAAATCCCACCAAATCAATTTTTGTGGAAATAAAATATCAGTGGTGAGCAAAACCACGGCTGCAAACCAGTGTCGGGTTCCAGAATATCTTCCTTCTTACATGGTTAATTAAGGTTGGAAGGACAGAACCTCTTGGGAAATGGTCTGAAAGGAATTAGGGCATGGTGACTTAGAAATCTCCCATTCCCTTCTGTGTATCTTAGAAAATAGATTTGAGTCTTTAGACTAGTTTTAGGATTGCAGCCATGGTGAGCCCACTTTATATATCCTTTGCCTCCACACATGCATGGGGTCCCTCATTATCAAGAGTGTTTTGTTTAACATATGAGCCTACAGTACCCACCACTGTTACCCATTTCCAGTTTAAGGTTCAGCACATCTTTGTGGCTTCAACATGTGAGTAGAGACATGGCTGTTGCTGTGGTACCACTGTATGCTTACTGCCCTGATCCTAGCCAGTAAGACATCTCTCTCTTCCATGTGATGGCCATTTGTTTCCTCTGTGTACCGTCATAGGCAGATAGCTCATTCAACTTTAGACACGAAAAAGCTCTATAGTCTATCCACAGTTTAATTTATATGTTCTTTTAGCATAAAGCAACTTGCTGGCCAGTAAGTCTTGCCAGACATAAGCAAAGGTATTCCACGCATCCATGTAGACATTCTTAGATACTTAAATGCAAGTGTTCTTTTCTCTTCTCTTCTTTCCTTTTCTTTCTTTCTTTCTTTCTTTCTTTCTTTCTTTCTTTCTTTCTTTCTTTCTTTCTTTCTTTCTTCTTTCCTTTTTTTTTTTTTTCTTTTTCGAGACAGTGTTTCTCTGTGTAGTCCTGGCTGTCCTGGAACTCTTTGTAGACCAGGCTGGTCTCGAACTCAGAAATCTGCCTGCCACTGCTTCCCGAGTGCTCGGATTAAAGGCGTGTGCCACCACGCCCAGCCGCAAGTATTCATTTCTTACATAAAAATCCAAGGATGTAATCTTTGAATCATTGACTTAAACATGTTTATTTTTGTAGGAAATTGCTGGAAACCTGCCCATCTTGCATTTGTACCGGCAAAGGAGCATTCTAATATTACCACAGCACTGCAGGCCTTGGCTTTCATCAGGGAGGAGTAGGAGCTACACTGCAGCTCTCAGCCTGGTCCTGACACTGTTGCTAGTGACAACCTGACAGCTCTCTGAAGTTCTTTTTTGACAACTAAAGCCTTCGGGCCTCTTTTCCAAACTGCCCCAGCACCTTATCTTTCTTTATTCAACTCTTTGTTTTCTCTTCTCTCTGCCTGCATCTCTGCCTCCGTCTCAGGCTATTCTCTATTGCCTAGAATCTTGCTCAGCTGGCAGAAAGGTGGTTGTCTGCCATTTCATGGCTCAGTGGGTATAGATGGGATGACTTGTGTGGCTGGCACAGCCAAACCTGTGTCTGGGAGCCTGAGTTTGAGGGAAGGGAGACTCTTAATCAGTACTTAAAGGGCTACTCAGGAACCAGGTATCTAATGGAGAAGACAATTCTCAGCAGTGGGTCTCCATGGTGGGCAGTCAGCGATCCCTGGTATAATCAGTGTATACCTTGTGTGTTTGCCAGGTGTATCAGGCAGGGTCAGGTGAACTGCCTATTTAGCTATTATGCAATGATGCTAAAGTCTCTTCTGCTTTAAGAGCCATGCTTCTGGTGTTCCATTAAACCCATGGTAATTCTGTTGTTGTCTTGTGCATGTGACAATCACAGCCTGTACTATTAAAATAAGCAAGAAAGGGCTAATGGGCGATGCCTTTATTGGGCTTGCTTCTACAAAAGGCACAGAGACAACACAAGAGAGACTCTCCAGATAGAAGCACTGTGCAGGCTGCTTATATAGCTCACAATTATAGTTATTTGTTTCCAACCAGTCACACCTGTTGCTTTTGGACCAACCATAACCTTGTTTCTTAGCACCAATCCCTCAGATAGCCTAAGTGCTCTCCAGCCAATGGAGGTCATGGAGAGTTCGCACAGGCTTATGCCAGCAAAAAGCTTGACTTAATCTGTTGCCACAATCCCTGGCTGAGGCAATATTTTTTTTCTGAGCTGGAGGACTCAGGTGCAGTCTTTGCACAGCCGTCTCAAGGCATCTGTGGCTTGTTCCAAACAGCTGATGCTGGCAGAAGATGCTGGTAGTTGTTTTGCTGGCTTACAGTCCCTTTGCTATGGAAAGTCCAGGCAGCAAGCAGGGAATCAAATAGCTGCTAATTAGGGAATCAAATTGTCCCATCCCTAATTTGCTTATTTACAAGAAAATGAGCATTGGAAGGAGTGCTTACACATATAAATTTCAAGAACTCATCATTAAGTGTAGCGATGAGCTTAACAGATTTTAGCAAGTGTTACAGTGCTTAATACTTGCCCAGTGCTTCAGTAGGAGGAGGCTTGAACTCACTTTCCTCATTAACAACTGGCCCAGAAATGCAAATTTACACAGCTAGTAATCAGTACTTGTTGTAGAGTACACCTTTGCATATTTTTCTTCCCGAATTCCAAAATTACACTTCAATAAATAATCATTATTGGCTGATATTGCAAATAAAACAGGCAGACAGATTCTGTGCCTTAAAAGAATTCCTCATAATTCACTTACTTTAAAATATTTCTAACTTTTCTAAGTTGCAATAGCAATTCTTAGTTATAAACTTGACTACATCTGGAATTAACTAAAATGCAAGTGGCTCTAATACACCTGTGAGGGATATTTTTTTTTTTCAAAGTAAAATAATTTGAAGTGGGAACACCCATTTTTAATTCAGGTCCTTTGAGTTGGGAAGATACATTAATCTGGGTCATACTTTCTGATGGCAGCCTATATCAAGGAAATGAAAGAAAGATGGTTCCTGCCTTTGTCTGCTTGTGCTTTCTGTCATTGGCAAGCTCATTTCTTCACTGGCTTTATCACCTACTTCTTCACGATTCTAGAATATACTGATGACCAGCTGAGACACCATTCTTGTGGACTGAACTACTCCTGGATTTTTGGAGCTTCAACTGGTATACAGCCATTGCTGGAACATAGTTTC
>LR749741.1:875290-953547 GCA_902729485.2 Mus minutoides | reverse complement strand
GAAAGAAAGATGGTTCCTGCCTTTGTCTGCTTGTGCTTTCTGTCATTGGCAAGCTCATTTCTTCACTGGCTTTATCACCTACTTCTTCACGATTCTAGAATATACTGATGACCAGCTGAGACACCATTCTTGTGGACTGAACTACTCCTGGATTTTTGGAGCTTCAACTGGTATACAGCCATTGCTGGAACATAGTTTCATAGCAGTTACCTGCTTTGCCTGATCGTTACCATTATATTTGTCTCCCTACATTGATGATCCTTAAGCCTTTGGAGGAGGGATGTCATGTAGATGTTCTATTTAGAGCTGAAATCTCCACAGTCACTAGATTCTAATCACACTGACTAGTTGTTCATCTCTCTGTTTATCAACATCTACAGCTTAAAAGAAATAAAAACAGGCTTCTCTGATGAAGGTTGAGAAATGCATAAATCTGTGGGTACAACAAAGTCATTAGGAGTCAATTGAATACTATGTCCCCTTAGCCTGGCAATAGTTAATATGCAGTAAATTCTCTTTTAGAGGCCCATGATCTAACTAGTCACCTGTTATTACCCGATATCAGTGTCAGGCATAAATTTCATCTTATAGAGATGGCCCTAAATCAAATCACATAATGTTCCAAACATTATTGTATAAGTGAGCCTATTTTATCAGGCTGGTTGTTACTGTAATTTTCAGGATTCACAGTTGGATAACACTGTTGATCGTTTCCCTACCTTGATAGTATATACAGTATCTTCTATCACTGTGAAAACTAGCCAATATCAACAAAAGTTGCAGGTCAGCATCTTGATTACTCCTTGTTCTATAACACAAATGTGTGGTATTGAAAGACCCACAGAGTGAGAACTCCCCCACGTTCTGACTCAGGAGAGGCCAGACCCCAAATCTTAATGCAAACTGCAAGAGATTTATTCAGGAAAGACAAGTGCACTGGGGATGACTGGAATCCTACTCAGGGGCAGAAGAGTCAACAATGAGCTCAAGGGGTAAGGGTTTTATAGAGACACAAAACCCGCAAACACCTGGCATTGGGCTATGGAAAGGCAAAAACCACAAAACACTAGGCATCCTGGAACAATGGGGCTATTTTGGACACAGGTGTAGGGGCTTAAATAATTTTTTTACTCTCTGTCAGGGTCTTTTAGTATTTTCAGAATCAGGATGTCATCATTAAGCTCCTTGAGAGAATTCCAGAACTATGGCAGTATCCTGTAATGACTGGAAGTCAGTGGGATCCTAGTGACTCACAACTCCAAAATGGTAATCCAATTCTAGGCTGGGTTTTTTTCTTATTTGTCTATAGTGTCAAGGACAGGAATCTTTCTCCCAATTATAGGGTAACTCTATAGTGGTAGGTTTTCATATGACTTTTAAAAATTATTTCATATTTTGAAATATTAATTATATCATTTCCCCTTCCATTTCCATATGATTTTTTCCAGTAGTCTTTGCATTTTGTTATCTCTTTCTATACTCTCACCTCTAACTTGGCTACAATGCCCCACCCCATTTAATACTTACTGTTTCATTATCCCCCATTCCTGTTTTATGTGAAGTAAGATAGAGTCCAGGTGGTATATAAGACCATTTAATAGAAGAATATTTTCAAGTAAGAGTGCTTGTGTGCCCGTGTACTATACTTCTCTAGGTGTATGCCAAAATAATTTGCTTGCTATGTATGTATGACCTACCCTAAATTGATCTAATATAAATATCATAGAAGAAATAAAACTGCAATATTTTATTGCAGAGAGAAATAATGGAGTAAAAGTCAGATCATGAGCTGAAAAACAACTCAGCTATCACTGTGAAGACAAAGTTAAGATGAGAGGTAAGGAAACTGGTAGATTCCCTTGTTTTATCTTCCTAGTATTTTCACTACACCAAAGACAGTTTCCTGTTTGTTTGTCCTTTTTAGCACTTGGACAACCTGTTAGAAATCAGGATTAAGTTTTAAAAAGACTGATTTTAAAAGCAGCTAACAGGTGAACTGTTGAAGTGGCTATGTTTAAGGCTTCAACGTTCCTCTGTTGAAAGTTCTGTAAAAAGATAGGATAAGTTCTTTTTAATTGAATTATTTGAAACTACATGAAACATTATAGATTTCTTTGAAGTCACTGTATGAATATGTGAAAATAGAAATCGACAAAAATCTATCAGGTGTATATTTTTGAAGCAGTAAATATTTTCAGTACAATATGAATATAAAGAGTTGTTTTTCTGAAGCAGTATTTTTTTTTTACTACTTTTATTAGATATTTTCTTCATTTACATTTCAAGTGTTATCCAGCTAGTTCCCTATATCCTCCCCCCTCCCGGCCCTGCTCCCCTACCCACCCACTCCCACCCCTTGGCCCCTGCGTTCCCCTGTATTGGGGCATATAAAGTCTGCATAACCAAGGGGCCTCTCTTCCCATTGATGGCCAACTANTTTTTGTATCCATTCCTCTGTTGAGGGACATCTGGGTTCTTTCCAGTTCCTGGCTATTATGAATAAGGCTGCTATGAACATAGTGGAACATGTGTCCTTGTTGCCAGATGGAATATCTTCTGGATATATGCCCAGTAGAGGTATTGCAGGATCTTCTGGTAGTACTATGTCCAATTTTCTGAGGAACCGCCAGACTGTTTTTCTGAAGCAGTATTTTTAACAATACTCTGTCACTTTTATTAAAATATTATGATAGTATTGGGAAAATAAAAGTAACTAGAATATTTTAACCTTTTAAAATAATAACATTTTATTAAATGTGACTTTCTCTCTTAATGTCACCTTTATTTCTAGCATGTGTTCTGGAAATAAAAGGTAAACTGAAAAGAAAATTGAAAATTTTGTGAATGCCACTCTTGCCAGGTTCATACAAATACGAAGATAAACATTTCTGTCAAATAAATTGTAAAATTAGTGATCATACATTTGATTCTTTGCAGAAATACACTAAGTAAGCCTTGAAAGTTAAAGAACATAACACTAAGTGGCTTTGAAAATGTTACCATAGAAAACAGTATTTGAGAAAAGCATCATTGATATATATTTAATATACTTTATTAAACTCATTTTTATGATTTCAGTATGTAATCAAAACTATTTATATGCCTTGGAAAAAAGTGAATTATTTGTTATGCATATATACCAAGCTTCAAGAGTGTGTGCCTGGGGTTGCATGCCTGGGCTTAGCTGGAGTATTGCGCATAGAATTCTGAATGTGCCATTGTTAGAACTTTTGCTTTTTTCATTCAAAACAAAGTTAGAAACACATGATAAATAGCATACTTAGACATAACTGCAGTTTGAGACATGATCTCAGGAGGTGGATGTGTTGCTAGGAATTAGTGGATGAGTAAAACATGAGTTCTGTGGTATTCGTCACCAAGATAATATGTGAGTCTCACACAATGATGATGATTTTGCTGGAGTCAAGCTTCAGGTGGCTTGGCTTCCCTTTTTAGTTAATACAACCTTGTCCAGACATATTGTGCTATCCATTAGCATTGTATCTACAGGGTTGCCTTTGTTTTTCATTTTTAGGGAACAAATCTTTATTTAGTCACATTGAAAAAAAATCAGAATAAAAGCCAAAATCTTCAACATTTGTAATTTCTTTGTTACAACAACCAAAGATCTATAAAAAAATATAGGTAAATCCAATAAGTCAGAAATAGTTTTTACTATTCATATGTTTCTAGATACCATGTTTTGGCAGCTAAGTTCAACATTTAGGTATAAACCAACTGAATTTATGAATACAAAGGTTCATTGAGTAATGATTACTTTATCATGGCTACTCATGGGAACTATATTAAAATACAATCACACAAAAAATATATTCTTTTTAAAATTTGCCTCATTTAATTCTGTATTGCCATAGCTACTTGGTTTTATTTCCCTAAGAAGCCTTTATAGAAATTTAAGTCAACTCCTAATAGTATTGAAAACTATGTATGCATAAATCAAGTACATTTGTTTATAGTACAACAGACTTGTCTTAATCACTTCTATTATAAAGTATTTTAACTGTAGCTTGCTCTGAATAGAATGGGTTCAATTGTCATAAAAGTTAATCAACTTTACTATTTTGGAAAAAAGTCAGACATTCACATTTCAGTTTATTTTTGTAAAGAACATAAAATGATAACCTACTTTATAAAATGAATTACAATATCTTTATAAACTTTGAAGTTCTGTTAACAATTGGCTCACTTGTAAATACAACTGAAATTTCTTTGCTATTTAGGTCAAAAACACCTTTAAGCAGTAAAATCTATCTAATTAATAGTTAAACTGAACTCAAGACTGGCCAATTTCTATGCCACACTGTTTGCAAGTGAATATGAAAAGTTTTGTAACCAGAAAGCAATTATACTGATTGTTCAAATGCTAAAGACTATTTATGAAACATGAGGTATTTTAGGTAGTATAGTACAGAGATATGAAATTGTCTTCTTCTAAGTCTTCAATTCTGAAACCTATATAAAGAGCTGTTTACATGTGGGGACATACAGAGTGACAGTTCACTGTGTATGCAGAGAAGAAAGACAGCTGATAGAATTTGGATCATGTTGTTTCCTATAGTTAGAGAGAACCTGGATTCAGCTGTCAAGTTCTGCAGAGTAGCCTGAAAGACTTCCTATAGTGAATTGATCATATGATTCAGAACAAATCCAGGACCTGGACAAATTAATAAATCTTCACTCATTAGAAACATCTATAATATCCAGAAAAAAAATCAAAGAATTAAACATGAAACTACCTGACCTCATATAAACATGTGAACATGATAGAGAATGATTGTGAATATGTTGTAGGATTTTTCTAATGAATTTGCTAATATGTATTGTCATGTTCCTGCCTCATAATTACTAATGATGTTAAAACATGAACTAGTATCTAATTGTATCAGGTTCCATACACCAGAAGATCAAACAGCTTAGAGATATCAGACTGTCCACTAGTGCTTGAGAATGAGGGTTTAGTAGGAATCTTATAAACTTATGAAACCTCATGAAAAATACCATTTAAGTCCATTTCTGTGGGCCTAGGGACTGCAGATCTCCAGATTAATTCTGTCTGCATCAAGTCATTTTACTACATAGCTCAAAGATGTTGCCTTCAAGAAGAAAAATGGAAAAAATAATTGAGACTTTATAGTTCAAGTACCACTTAGTTGAATCATGCATGGAATGTTGACTTCTTTTGGCCTTCAGAGAGGTACTTTGGAGCCTTTTTATAGAAGAACAAGAACAAGAGGAGAATATAAGTGTTTAATACACTAAAAGTTGTGGTGTTTCTTTCTCTTGTTCTTATATGATTTTTAGCTAAAAAGTGAGAGAAATGAAATTCATTAAAATAAAGTCTTACATAGTAAGTATTTATTACTAAAATACTTGTCTTTCCCCTAGAAACGCAAATGTGACAAAAATAAGCATCAACAAAAATGATATATATGTTTGTGATTGCTATGGCCAGGAGAAAGAGCAAAGGAAAAGAAGAGAAATACTAGTGGATATCAAGTTCATTTCTGGAAAGAGCTCAATGGTAGATTGTGGTACTGCAACAGTATGTGGATATTTGCACAATCCTTGGCTTGCATCCTTAAGCTAGTATGCTTTTTGTAACATGAATTTTATCTCTATGAAATGACTTAAAATGAATCATGTAAAGTTTGTTAATGAACTGAGAAGTGAGGCAATTACAAAACAAGTCATTGTCTTCTTCAGAGAGACAGATTCAGTTTTGTTTTGCTTTGCTTCCCCTTTTGTTGAACACAGATTCTTTCCTTGTACAATATATTCTTACTATAGCTTCCTCTCAATCTACTCCTCCAACTTACTTCCTACCACTCCTCCCCTCTGGATCCATACCCTTTCTTTCTCTCATTAGAAAAAAGCAGGTTTCTAAGAGATAACAACCAAACATGACAAAATCAAGTATCATGAAATAAAAATTTAACATATCAACGTTCAGTTGGACACGGTAACCCACAGGAAGGAGAGTCTTAAGAGCAGAAACAAGCACAAGAACGAGAAACCCACTCATTCTCACAGTCAGGAATTCCACAAAAATACTAAGCTAATAACTGTGCTCTATGTTCAGAAGTCTGGGTGCAGACTCATGGAGGCCCTGTGCTTGTGCCATCATTCCTTGTGAGCTCACTTGGATCTTGCTTAGTTGGTTCAGACAGCCTTGATATACTGGTGTCCTCCATCCCCCTGTCTTTTACACTCTTTTTGTCTCTCCAAAGCTGTGTCGGAAGTTAGATCCTAAGGATCCATATATTCAATATGGCTTGGTCCCTAAGGACTATTGAAAAGGAGTAAGAGAGAAGACCCATATGGAGACTTTTAAGATTAGTAAGGCTGTGCCTGTGAAGATTAGGGGGCTACAGTCATTTTTTTTTCTTTCCTCCCAGTCACCAGTTGAGCAATTTTGTTCTGCTACACATTGCACATGATGCTCTGTGTTTCTATGGATAAAAATCAATGGATACAGTCAAACATAGCCTCAAACTTCCAAATCTCTTTCACAAAGTATTCTTTCCCTTTTGCCAGTTGACTGTCTGATGTATTTTGTTGTTGTGATGAGAAGTTAAGAATACTCTGCAACTCCTTTCCCATCTTTTCTTTCAGTTCATCTAGTGTATCTGTTTCAGGTCAAATCCTCATTCACTTTGACTAATACCTTCACATAGGTAACAGTATATAGCTTTTTCCAACCTGTAGTTGATCCACTTATCCAGATGACTACATTGGCTTTGGACTGGTTTGCTTCCTTAATTCTCTCAAGTTTCACTAAGGGATGGGAATGAGCATGCCCTATTTGTACTAAACATTTCACACCGATCAGTGCTGCCTACAAAGAAAAATGCAAACTTTAGGTTTTCTCTTATTTTTTACATCCTAATTCTGTCAAGTCACAATTCATTTCTGGCATACGAAACAGCTGATACTTGTCTTAAAGCATGAACTCTACCTTTTCACTTCTTTGCATTTTTGTCTTTCTTCTAAATTCAAGCTATCTGAATTTTACCTATTCAGCTCAACTGCTTCCTCTGACTTAAAATCTCAAATCAAACACATTAAAATTAAAGTCTTAAAGTTATATCTCTCCTTGTATTTTAATTACTTATACCTAGTCTTATCTTGTACTTTCCTATCTACTTGAGTTATTGTTGTTGAATTTTAAATTAACCTTGTAACACAGACCTATCTATTTATAATAATAGATAAAATGTATTGCTGTAGAAATGATAAAAGTAAAATCAGAACCAATGTAGAGCTTTGGTTTTCCAGGAGAAAAAGTAGTATATTTTCCACAGTTGTCACAAAATTCATAGTTGGGACACAGTTACAAAAGAAATATTAGCAAGAGAGAAACATGATTTACTTAACACAAGTTTTACAGTTCATGGGTGCCATCAGAAATAAGGACCAAAAGAAAAAGAAACCATGTGTTTTTATGGATAGTGGTAAAGAACTATGGCTATACTTAAAGAAGAAACTGAAAAGGATCTAAGGGTCATGAGTTTAGATTCTTTAGACTTCTTGTAGAACATCTTTCTCTGGGTAGAAGACAGCACCCAGTCGAATTATAGAATACATGGACAAAGGAGGGAGATAGGGACAGAGTTCTTGTTTTTAGGGTTTGATTCGGAGAAGGGAGAGGAGGAATTGAGAAGACCCTTTCTGCATTAAGTGTTCACTTGCAGGACTTGAGGTAGGGTGTCTTGAGTCAGTTGTACCTCAGCCTTCAGAATTATGCACAGGCTTCTCCAGCTATTGATCTTTTCTTCCTCTTCTCCATACTGTCCACAACAAGAAATTCCAATTCACTCCAAGCCCCTGCTTTTGTAACCTCACCTATGACATAGGTAATTCTGTTGAGGACCACTCAGTAATGGAAGCTTCATTTAATCAAAGGCATGCATTGACTTCTCCCATTCAAAAGCCACTGTCAGTCCTTGGATGACTTGTACAAGAGGAGCAAGAGAGAGTAAAGATCCCTTTGTTTGGAACTCTACAATTTACCATCTCTCTCAGGAATTTTCTGTGAAAATATGACTCCCTTGCATACACTCACTGCATTAATTTTCACCAACTCAACTGTGGGATGTGCCTCCACATCTGCTGATCAGTGCGTGATGAAAATGGCGAATATTTTGAAGTCAGGCCAAGAAGTAAGAAAGAAGTGAGAGTGACTGGGAGTAATTGATGGTGAGCAGCAGGTTTGTTTTCTTAAACATTCTTTCCTTTTTAATTAATCATTTCATTTGTTTATATTTCAAATGATATCCACTTTCCCCTCCAACAAGCCCCACTACATCTGCCCTTTGTTCCTTTTCCCCTTTGAATCTATGAGGGAGCTCCTCTACCCATTCACCCACCCACCCACTCCCACCTCAGTGCCCTAGCATCTCCCTATGGTGGGGCATGGAAGCTCCACAGGACCAAAATACTCCCCTCTCATTGATGTCAGATAAGGCCATCCTCTGAGAGAGAGAGAGAGAGAGAGAGAGAGAGAGAGAGAGTCATGAATCCCTCCATGTGTACTCCTTGGTTGGTGGTTTAGTTTCTGGGAGCTCTGAGTGGGATATTGATCTTCCTATGGTGTTGCAATCCCCTTCAGTTTCTTTAGTCCTTCCCATAGTTGTTCCATTGGGGTCCCCCGGCTCAGTCCAATGGTTGCCTGTGAGTATCTGCATCTGTATTGGTCAGGTGCTGGTAGACCTTCTTTTGTGTGTGTGTGTGTGTGTGTGTGTGTGTGTGTGTGTGTGTATCACTATTATTTTTTTCTCATTATTAGATATTTTCTTCATTTACATTTCACATGTTATCTAGAAATTTTCCCTTACCCTCCCGCAGCCCCGTCCTGCTCCCCTACCCACCCCCTCCCACGTAATGGCCCTGGCGTTCCCCGGTACTGGGGCATATAGAGTCTGTATGACCAAGGGGCCTCTCCTCCCAATGATGGCCAACTAGGCTGGTAGACCTTTTTAGGGAATAGCCATACCAGGCTCCTTTCAGCTCTTCTTGGCAGCAGTAATGTCTGGATTTGGTGTCTGCAGATGGGCTGGATCCCTAGGTGGGGCAGTCTCTGGATGGCCTTTCCTTCAGTCTCTGCTCCACTTTTATGTCCCTGTCTTTCCTTTGGATGGGAACATTTCTGGGTTGACAATTTTTAAACATTCTAATATTCCTGACTCTTTTAAATTAGCAAGATAATACACAATCTGGGATGAGAAAGCTCCCTGCAAGAGCAACAGACCAAAAACCTCAGTAACAGACATAAGAGACCATCGTTTGAGTTTTTGGCCAGCAGAATCCAAGTGGCTCATACAAAACAATATATGCTATTGTTGTAGGGCTTGATCTCCTCCCAGCAGTTAAAGTAAGTCTCTGCTCCTGAAGAAACCAACCACTTTGGACATGAGACCTGGAAGACCTGACACTGATTTCAAAACCTGCAGAGTACTAGCTTTCATGGCCAGAAGGTGATATAAAAGGTGTGTGTGTGTGTGTGTGTGTGTGTGTGTGTGTGTGTGTGTGTGTGTGAGAGAGAGAGAGAGAGAGAGAGAGAGAGACAGAGACAGAGACAGAGAGACAGAGACAGAGACAGAGACAGAGACAGAGAGAGAGACAGGACAGAGAGAGAGAGAGAGAGAGAGAGACAGAGAGAGAGAATAAAACTATCCAGTGTGGATTTTTCACATATATACTGATGGTCAGATGTCAGGTCCTCATGTAAGCCTTCTTGGTTGCTCCTCTTGTTACTTTAAAAAATGATTAATACTATGACTTGTAAGTCCCTTTACTTACTATCCACTGCTTTAAAGATAAAAATAATTTCTGAAAGAAGAAACTATATAATAGTGAAGATAAAGTTCATAAATTAAACCATGTAGACATTCTAATTGAATGTCTACTTGGACTTTATGTTGTCTATTTTCCCCTAGAATATGAAATTCCTAGTAGAATAGGAGAACAAAGATAATGAACTTCCCAAACTAATTTCTGCCTTACCTTTTGATGACCTTATTTAATCAGAACTAGAAATAAAAAATCAACAGTATCAACTTTATCAAACTAAGATCTGACTTAAAATTGGGTAAAATAATAAATGAGGTCTAAAATAAATAAATTGTGTGTAGAAATTATTAACAATATTAACCAATGTGTACACTCAAATAAAAAATTGCTTATTCTCCTTTTGGTACACGGAGAGACACTAATCTGTTTTATAAAAGTATCAAGTATTATGGACTTTTAACTAAATAAATATGCATAATTTATAAATATTTTTAATTCACCTATTCTGAGTCACCATAAGTTCTCATGTGATTAGAAATAAGCTATTGCAAGTTCTTCTGAAAACAATTTATCATGTCAATAATCAATAAGTTTTTCAGAAAATTGTCACATTTTATCTTCTTTTTAATATGTGGTGTTGGAGGCAGTAAATAAAGGAGCATTTATTAAAATATTTTTCTTTAAAATGTCATAATTTTCTTATTTATTATTAAGAATTTATTTCCCTTTATACTAGGCAAACAGCAGATTGTTTTTCTTTTTCCTTTTGTTTTCCCTAAGTATTATCAAACTGACATTCCTTGAAGAAAACATAGCCAGAATCAATTGCTTTCTCTGGTGTTTGAGGTTAGGTCAGTGTGAGATCACTCAACTGAACATATACTAGGAGAACCAATCAAAGATACAGAGACAGATGCAAGGATAGATGACAGATCCCTGCCAGATGAATTGCATATGTATATACAGCAGTTCAGAGAACATACTAGTCTTTGAATTCCAACTCCAGTGCCCAGCTGTTCCCAACTGCTTGTAACTGCAACTCCATGGTTATCATATGCCTATGGACTCTGTGGACATACCCACCATACCCTCATATCTGTGCATACATGCAGGATTTAAAGTAAAATAGATCTTTAAAAGAATAATCAGTTCTCTACTTGTTCTCATTCAAATAGTCATTATGAGAAAAACTGTAACTGCATTATACTCATTTTTTAAAGTAGTGCATGGAAATTATGAAGAAAGCACAGTGGCATCTGTTGTATTTGAGAGCCTCTGATTGGGACATGGGGCTACTGATGCTGTCTCAGAACACAAGGCCTCAATATAATCACTCATGAAGTAAATGGAAGATTTGAAAATATACTGCATGGTGTTTTCTGTTCCTTAAGTTAAACCCCCTATTATCTTAGTGTAAAAATAGATATCCAAAATCCTTATACAATAGTCAGAACACTGAGCTGACACTTCTGGTTTTTTTCCAACATTTATTAGATAATTTCTTCATTTACATTTCAAGTGTTATCCAGAAAGTTCCCTATACCCTCCCCCCTCCCGGCCCTGCTCCCCTACCCACCCGCTCCCCCATCTTGGCCCTGGAATTCCCCTGTACTGGGCCATATAAAGTCTGCATGACCAAGGGGCCTCTCTTCCCAATGATGGCCAACTAGGCCATCCTCTTCTATATATGCAGCTAGAGACATGAGCTGACACTTCTGATAGAAGACGAACTCTATGTAGTTTTATGTGACATATTTAAGTTTTTACATTTGAAATTTAGTCATAAAATGGACTTTGTAGTTAAACTAAACCATTGAATTCCTAGAGACACCTACTGTGTTCTAGGCCAAGTTTTGAGACACTATGTGATTTAGCCACATTCTTGTTTTTCAGCATTGCATACATTTCTGTGTTTTCTTTCTTCATCAACAGACTCTATGGACAATGCTATTTTAGGTTTCAAACTCACAAAGCTTAAACACTCACCTTAAGAACTATCTTCAAAGTTCTTAAGTACGTTTAATACTCTTTTCTGATTCTCACAAATCTTAAAACTCACCTTAAGAACTATCTTCAAAGTTCTTAGGTACGTTTAATAATCTTTTCTGATTCTTCATAAAAATTGTAAGTATTAAGGTAGCATTTTAAGGAATATTTCATTAAGTGTACATTATTAGAAGAGAGAATATTACATATTCTATTTCTAGGTGTATCAGGAGTCATGAGTTAGAGGCAGGTGTCTTTTCAAGAAAACTTAGACTAATCATTCAGTCTTGGAAATAAAATGGTGCTTCATATGTTATATATAAAAAGGATTTGTTATCTTCATAGCCTCTTAATACTTTATATCTTACTTACCTCAAGTATAACCTCATTCAGAAGCCCTTTGGCCTTAAGAAATAATTTAATGTATTAGCTCAGAAATGCATTTAAGTCAATCTTTGACAGTTAAGAGAAAGGAATGGTTTTATCACCGAGGGTCATATCCATGGCATAGAGGACAGTGTGGGCAGAAATAATACACATTGATTTTCATTCTCTTTGTGAACAGAATTTCTGTAAATAAACAAAAAGACAAAAGAGAATGAACAAAATCCACAGTAGGGATTAACACCCAGAAATGTGCTTTTAAGTAGGGCTTTTAAGTAGTGTTCAGAATAAGGTTGTTTGGGGCTGTCACATGGTAGAATATGGATTCCCTTTATCTACAGTTGAATTAGGTAGTCTCTGGTACTGTTTCAAGTAGAGAGTCATCGTTAATTATTCACACTTGTGTATTTCCCAAGGAAGGAAATGATAGTCTTACCCACACTTTTCTGCCCATATTTATTATTTCTATTTAAATTAAGCATAAGACTATAGAGTTCTTCATGAATAAAGAAAATGTGTAAAAAATAGTTACTTTACAGAGAAGAAAACACAAATGAGGCTTCTTGAATTTTTCATGAGAACTCACCCAGAAGAAACTACATATTTGGAATCATATAGTGCGGATGCCTCAGGACACTTCAGCAAACTGACTGAAGCAAACAAATTTATAAACTCTGGTGATTGCAAATCATTTTCAAAATACTTGCTGAAGGAAGTAAAATTATGAATTATATGTAATTTGAAAAATATAGTGGAAGCATAGAAAGTTTATAATTAATCCCAATAGCTGCTAATAAATGCATGACAGAATCATATATATATATAATATAGGAAATTCATTGAAAATAATGCAAAAACTTGAGATACTTAATCATTCATTTGGCATAGGTGCATGTACATATGGAGAGAACATTCTGTCTGTATTTTAGGAGTTACAAGGGAGATACTGGTATCAGAACCAAGAATACTACATTATGCATATGATAGAACTGTCCAGACCAGAAGGAAAAAGGATAATCAGGAAGAATCCTACCAAAAATCTAAAGTTAATATCCAAGGATAAAGAGATTCTTTTTGACCAATGAACAGCAACACTGAAAGGTTAAGGTGTGAGAAACAGTTTAAATGATATATTACATTGAAGTATATACATTCTGAAGTAGTACATTCTAGGCAAGAAGAGACGGTAGTGAAACCCAGAGCTCATGATGTTGTTTAAAGTAAGCGTCAGAGTGTATTGATCACCATATACTGCAAAAAGAAGCTTCTTTGATGGTAGGTGACATGGTGACATGCAGGCCCACAAACAGAGAACGTGAAGAGAACAAGATACTTCAGAGTACTCAGCCTTGAATGGGATGTTTCGAAAACTCCAACCTCAAGGCAAAGGGGTCAAAGCAGAAGAAGAAATGGCAAAATTGTAGGAACTAAAGGTGGTGGATAACTCCAAGTAATTAGTATGTTCCCAGTACAGTAGGAATAATCCACATATAAACTCATAAAGACTATGACAGTACATGCAAAACTTTTATAGGCTCAAAACATACAAAATTCCATCACGGAGAATGGGAAATGGACACAGAAGGAGTCCTACCCATAGCAAAGAAGCTATTTGTAATTGATATATACTGAAAAGAAGGAAATAGGTTTTTTCCAATTGAGTGACACTGGGTATATCATTCGTACTCTGGGGCAGAACCCTGATAGTTGACCAACACCAACACAATCCAGGTTTTTTGTATGTTTTTTCTTTGTTTTTGAAAAGTTTACTCTCACTGGATTTATGTGCTTTATTTTAATGTTCTGTGAGAGAAGGCAAGTATATAAGGTTGTATGGGTAGGGAGGTAGGGAGGGTCTGGGAGAAATTGGGGAAGGGGAAATCTGATGAAAATGTGTTATGTGAGAAAAACAAGTAATAATAACCCAAACCAAATTGAAGTATATTTAAAGAAATTATAGGAAAGGGAGTAAAACTTGAATTTCAGACTAATTTTAATAGTCTAAAACAACAACTTGTTCTTTACTAAAAATCCAAGAAAAGCTGTTAAGTTGTATTTTATGAAGAGAACAGCTGGACAAAGGTGTGAGCATGGTTGGAAAGGTTTATTACACTCCAAGGAGAAAGGAACAAAACTTAGCACAGTGGTAATGAGACTGGAAGAGCAGAAAAGCTTAAAGAACGTCATTGAAAATGAGCAATAAAGAAGTCCAAATTTGTTGCTGTAAATGAGGAAAGAAAGAAATATCATGAATGCTATCTCTTTTCAGTTGTAGTTCTGGAATGATTGGAATTTGACTAAAAATTTAAGCAGTCAGTAAGAGGTAGAGGAGGGAGAGGAGGAGGAGGAAGAGGAGGAAGATGTAGAAGAAAAAGAGGAAAAAAAGGATGAAGAAGGAGGAGGAGGAAGGTGTAGAAGAGGAGGAAGAGAATGAAGAAAGATGGAAGAGGAGGAAGAGGTGGTGGAGGAGGAGGAGAAGGAGGTGGAAGAGGAGGAGGAGGAAGAGGAGGAAGAGGAGGTGGAGGAGGAAGAGGAGGAGGAGGAGGAGGAAACACAGACCTATCTGGGAAATTAGAAAGAAAAAAGAAGTTTGTCTGTTTTTGCTGGTAACAACATGCCAATAAATCTTTAGTATCAATTAGATGATAGCTATATGAATTTGGACGTTAACAGACAAGTCCCACCAATAGTGGTTATTGCATCAGTGCCCCAGATTCATTCTTAGAGAATGGGTATTACTTAGAACTAAACAGGGATGATTGTTCTTAAAAAGGTTTGGTGAAATGGCCTCATTTTTAAATTGCTATTCATAAGCAATAGTAAAGTGACATTCAAGAAGCAATAGGTGGCCAACTGTTCCACTGACGTTAATGCTACGCAAAACCAGATTAAAAAAAAATTCTTAAAATTCTTATTGCTAAGAATTCATGGTGATCATTTCTCTGCAAGAAGACAATTCTCAAGAAGTATGAACTAATCTAATGATGGAATTTTGGGGACATTCTTTATCAAGAGGTTTGGTGACAAGAGCACAAAGCAAAGCAAATGTTGAGACTCTGAAAGTATTAGTGCAGGATCACTGAGAAGGTTTTTGAGGACCCATCTTCATTTTTGTTTGAAAGGTTCAAGCTGAGCCAAGGGCTGCTGCAGGCAGGCCAGTACTTGACCACCAGCATGGTGTATGAGAGATTTTGTTGTTGTATTTACTTTGATTTATTTACTGGCATGGAACACACTATCCTCCTACTTCAACCTCCTGAGAGAATGTTACATGCTACCTTAAGGACACTCTAGGTTTAACAATACATGTCATCCCAAACATACATAAGGCCAAGCTGTTGTACATAGGCATATTGGTCAAACAAAGCATAAAACACATGATGAAAATGCTGATGTCATGTGATTTATAAAACCTCTTGCTCATGGCAGCTCTTTGCAGAGAGGCGCCATGCATACGTACCTTCTGGGTTACACTTCAGTTTTTCATGAAGCCATCCTATTAGTAAGTTTCAATAAACCTTGTTCTCCTCAGGTCATCTTCTGATATTTTCTGTGCTCTCTATGCACCCTATCCATCTGCCCAATGAAGCTATGCAGTGAATAGAGCAATGAAGAAATGTTTCTTTGGAAGGAAGCGATACTGGAAGCACATTAACCAATAGAACAAATGAAATAAAAAAAGACTAAAACACAGAAACGTTTATTTAATGGAATGAGTCTGCAAGAAAGGAATAATTGACATCAACATTTAAATGGAGTTCATTGCTAATAGTAGAAAAAAGTACAGCTATTTCTTTATGTTTTCCTTGACACAGGAAGGGAAAAAATTAGGTCACTGGAGCTATGTGATCTGGAAAGTCTCTATAGAGCATGTGGTATGTCATTGATACACGTATTAGGTGCAAAGCATTTTAATCTCAGAAGTAGAATATAGGTTTGGAAAGATAATAGATATGTAGATAGATAGATAGATAGATAGATAGATCTAAATAATTTTAAAAGTCTCAAGTTTTTACATATTAAAAGTTTAATCCCTTAAAAATATCTAGTATCTTTTTAAAATTTCAAGTCTCTGAACTGTGGGCTCCACTAAAATGGCTGAAATGCTAAGAGATTGATTTGCTGTAGCATTGAGTCAGAAGACAAAAAAGAGCAGTGATACAAGGAGTTGTGATCTGTAGTGGAAATAGCACAATTTGGTAACTTTCTTCAACAGTGTGAATGGTCTTGAGCAATGAGCATAGGGGATAAAGACTGTTGAGAGTAGAGGTTTATTAGAATACAGAGGGCAAAAGTCAAGTGAGGATACTTGAGATCATTAATGAGAAGATACTTAACAAAGCTCAATAAGGCTTTCATCATCTAAGTTAAGAGCAACGTGGTTAGAGAAGGATGAGAGTCAGAAGTATAAGGTTGGTTCAAGGGACAGGACCTTTCAAAGTTCAAGATAGTTGCTTATGAAGGCTAAGGAAGGTGAGGAGCACAATGGTCTATTAGAAGGGAAAATTACAAAGTTCAAAATCAATAATATTGATTAGTGGCCCATTGTGAGCAAAAGAGTAAGCTCTCATTGATCCAGAATGGTTTAATAATGAGATAGCTGATTAAGTTAAAATGCTGACTTAGAATTAATGTTACACACACACACACACACTTGCACACACACATACACAGGATACATATAATTAAGTATGTGGTGTTTTGCCATATGATCTGTTGTTTTTGTTTCTGCCATAGGAATATCTAAATAATTAGTATATCTTAAGTGTCTTAGTCAGGGTTTCTATTCCTGCACAAACATCATGACCAAGAAGCAAGTTGGGGAGGAAAGGGTTTATCCAGCTTACACTTCCATACTGCTGTTCATCACCAAGGAAGTAAGGACTGGAACTCAAGCAGGTCAGATGGCAGGAGCTGATGCAGAAGCCATGGATGAATGTTCCTTACTGGCTTGCTTCTCCTGGCTTGTTCAGCCTGCTCTCTTATAGAACCCAAGACTACCAGCCCAGAGATGGTCCCACCTACAAGGGGCCTTTCCCCCTTGATCGCCAATTGAGAAAATGCCTTACAGTTGGATCTCATGGAGCCATTTCCTCAATGAAGCTCCTTTCTCTGTGATAACTCCAGCTGTGTCAAGTTGACACAAACTAGCCAGTATAATTGACCCCTTTTCAACTTGACACATAAATACATCATTAGTAAGCCTCAATCCTAAGTTCTTATTCATCCCTAAGATCTTAAATAACTTTTAAAGTCCCACAGTCTTTACATATTAAAAGTTCAATCCTTTTTAAAATATCCAGTATCTTTTAAAATTCAAAGTACTTTAAAATTCAAAGTCTCTTAACTGTGGGCTTCACTAAAAAACTTCCTTTAAGAGGGAAAAATATCAGGGCAGAGTCACAATCAAAAGCAAAAAATCAATCTCCAACTGTCCAATGTCTGGGATCCAACTCATGATCTTCTGGGCTCCTCCAAGGGCTTGGGTCACTTCTCCAGCCATGCCCTTTGTAGCACACACGTTGTCCTCTAGGCTCCAGATGCCTGTACTCCATTGCTGCTGCTGTTCTTGGTGGTCATCTCATGATACTGGCATCTCCAAAATGTTGCTGTTTTCCACTATAACTAGGCTTCAACACTAGCCTCTCATAAGCTCTCTTTATGGTGGCAAGCCTCAACTCCTCTGCATGACCCCTTTAGTCCTAGGCCATCAGTTGCAACTGAGGCTGCACCTTTACCAATGGCCTTCCATGGCCTCTCACAGTTCTTCCATGGCCTCAGCTGCTCTGCATGACCCCTTCATGCCTTCAAAGCCAGTACCACCTGGGTGCCTCTTACACATTACCAAGTCCTGCAGCTGCATGAGGAACAACTTTGGCTATCTCTGGAACATAGCCTCTTTGTGCTCTCAGAAAGCACTTCCTAGAAGATGTCACCTCAATGATGCTGGTCTCTTGTTAATCACCGCTAATTTCTTAGCTCCAGCTAACCAGCATAGATAGTCCCAGTAATGCAATAGTTTCACTTTAGTAGTTCTGGTATCTTGCTAATCACAGCTGATTCTTCAGCCCCAGCTAACCAGAACCACAGCATCTTCCCATTCAAAATAGCAATGGCCCTGAAAAGAGTCTTTAATTTTTCCCCTGAAATTTCACAAGCCAGACCTCCATCTTGTGCACTGTTCTCAACATTATCTTCCAAGCTCCTACACAACATCTGAGAGAGCTCTTAACAATGAATGGATTTTCAAACCCAAAGTTCCAAAGTCCTTCCACAGTCCTCCCCAAAACATGGTCAATTTGTCACAGGAATACCCCACTATTTATACCAATTTGTCTTAGTCAGGGTTTCTCTTCCTGAAAAACATCATGACCAGGAAGCAGTTGGTGAGGAAAGGGTTTATTCAGCTTACACTTCCATACTGCTGTTCATCACCAAGGAAGTCAGGACTGGAACTCAAGCAGGTCAGAAGGCAGGAGCTGATGCAGAAGCCATGGAGGGATGCTACTTACTGGCTTGCTTTCCCTGGCTTGCTCAGCCTGCTCTCTTATAGAACCCAAGACTACCAGCCCAGAGATGGTCCTACCCACAAAGGGTCTTTCCCCCTTGATCACTAATTGAGAAAATGCCCCACAGCTGGATCTCATGGAGGTATTTCCTCAACTGAAGCTTCTTTCCCTGTGATAACTCCAGCTGTGTCAAGTTGACACAAAACTAGCCAGTACATTAAGTTTTACTATTAGCTTAAGTAATTGGAAATAATTACATGTCTGTCTACACTTAATGATTCTACATCTAGTGATGCCCATACTATTGGTCTGCTATATTGATCTACCTGTATATGAAATATCCAAATGTGTCTATGATGATGTTTGTTGAGTAGCAAAACATTTGAGATTTGTAAAAGATAATCCCTCACTAACATGGAGAAGTATCATTCAATAGTTTGGGGCCCAGAAATGAATCAAATGTGTACCTTATCCTCTGGAGGTGGACTATAGATTTCCTCCACTCCTTGGTGAGAGCTGCTCCTGGGTCCTGGTCTTCTAAATCAAGGACTATACTACCCTCTGCTGCTCACCAGCTCTATCCTAGATTTTGACTAATACTGGGAGTTCTACCATCAGCTCCCCTGGTTCTCAAGTCTGACTTTAGATTGATATACACTATGAATTTCCTTAGATCTCTAAAATCCAGATGTCAGATGGTATAAGTACTTGGTCTACTTCCATAATGGTGATTCTGTTTCTTATAATTTAATACACACTTGTGTCTTGTCCCTGGAAAGAATTCTGGTTAATTAAATTGGAAAATAGATAGGTTGCTAATGGTTATAAAGTTAGAATGGGTGAATGAGAAAGTGTGACTTCACTAGTATAATATTACACAGTTGTAAGTTGCCAATCCTGGCTGATGGTCAGTCCATATGCACACAGAAGGCTGGTATAGTGGTATCAACATTGTACAAAATTTATCATGGCAGAAGACTAGAGCAGAAAAGAAAGTGGTATGGCCAGGCAGCACAGTGAAAGTGCTGATGAAGTATTCCAAGCATGAAGTCAATATTTCACTCTTGATAGTCAGCTCAGCACAGGGTAAATCTGAGACACATTGAGGAAGAAATAAAAGACTAAACACAGTGACAGACTTCTCATGAATTCCAAAATAGAGAATGTCAAGAATTACCTTTCTCTTTGTACTCATTATACTTTCATTCCATTGTATTCTATTAATTCTTCATGACCTGCCATTTAAGGAACAAGAGAGCATAATTTAAAGACTTAAGAGAAAATGTGACTATCTTTCTGAAAAGTACAATAAGATGAAATCTGTTCAAAGTACACTGTGCATAGTAAGTGCTCAATCATGTCCATGAAGAAATGAAAATTTAAATCAGCAATGTAAATTCTACTTCTAGAATTGGTTTCTGGATCTTGAGCTGTATATATAAAACTCATCAAGGAAGGGATGATGACGACTCTAAGTTTTATGTAGATAAATGCTACTGGACACTGCTTCAGAATTTTAAGAAACAAAACCAATGCAAGTGGTCTGCATGGTATGTTATTGAAATAAAAATGGAAAGTCCTCATCTTATCTTGGTAGCAGACAGAAACACTAGAGCAGAAAAATGGCCACACTAGAGTTTAATCCAGAAGCCAGAGAGAGAAACTTGCATTGTTTGGTGACAAGAAATAGAAATGACAATTTGTCTTTGCCAATCTTTTGTCTACAATAACAGTTGTGTTGTTTTTATATAAATAAAAGGTAAGAAAAAATTTGGGGGGCATTACAACTTTGAATGAAGGGAAGTTAATTAGTAATGCAAGAATTGTTGAGGTAAGTAAGTCAGTGAAACTCTTTGGTCCTAAGTTTCATACCAGAGTCATAATAAAACACACACACACACACACACACACACACACACACACATACAGAGAGAGAGAGAGAGAGAGAGAGAGAGAGATACAGACAGACAGAACAACAGACAGAGAGACAGACTGAGAGACAGAGTTGGAGAGAAACACACAGAGATACAGAGATACAGAGAGAGGAGCAGAAATACAAAGATATAGACAGAGAGAAAAGTGGAGAGAGGCAGACAGACATATAGAGAAAGGCAGAGGAGGGAGGGAGAGAGGGAGGGAGGGAGGGAGGGAGGGAAGAGAAGAAGACAGAGAGGGAGGGAGGGAGGGAGGGAGGGAGAGAGAGAGAGAGAGAGAGAGAGAGAGAGAGAGAGAGAGAGAGAGAGAAAGTTGTGCATATAATCCCATTACTGGATTGGAAGAGCTACACAGGACTCTCCAGCCCTGCCTACCTAATGAGTTTCAGGCTAGTGAAGGAGAAAGGTGACTGGTACCAGAGGAAGGGATAACTCTAGGTTATCCTTTGGCCTCCTCATTCATGTGTATACATATGTAACTCTCATAGATTAATACATACACATACAGATATGCACAAAATATTTTTAATATCTTAAGGAAGGCTTTTAAAATTATTTTTTTTAGATACTTCCATGTTTACATTTCAAATGTTATCCCCTTTCCTAGTTTCCCCTCCAAAAATCCCCTATCACTCTCCCTACCCCCTGCTCATGAACCCACCTACTCCTGCTTCCTGGCCCGGCATTCCCCATCTCTGGGGCATAGAAACTTTGCAGGAACAAGAGTGTTTACTCCCATTGATGACCCACTAGGCTATCCTCTGCTACAAATGCAACCAGAATCATGAGTCCCACCATGTGTTTTCTTTGAGTGCATGACAAATACAGAAATGGATGCTCACAGCCATCCATTGGACAGAGCATAGGGTCCCCAATGAAGGAGCTAGAGAAAGTACCCAGGGAGCTGAAAGGTTTTGCAGCCCCCTAAGAGGAACAACAATATGAACTAACCAGTACCCCCAGAGCTCCCTGGGACTAAACCACCAATCTAAGGAAGGCTTTTTACAACATAACTTCTAATAGCATATGAAGAATGAGTTAATACAATTTCAATTCAACATTCTTGTTCAAACAGAACAGCTTATAGCTCAGTAATTTTTAAATTTATAATGACATTTGGATTTTGGGAAAATTATATTCCTGGCTATTTTGGTTTTGTTTATAGGGATTTTGGTTGTTCTTGATTTTGTTTTTGTCAACTTGATACAAGCTAGATTCATTTGGGGAGAGGGAATCTCTATTGAGATTATGCTTCCACTTCTTCAAGCCTAGGGACATTTTCTTGATTAGTGGTAGGCATACGTGGGCCACAAACTCTGTGGTCACTACTATTCTTATTCAGGTAGCCCTGGGTTGTATAAGAAAACAGGACAAACCATGAGGTGAAAGCCAGAAAGCAGTGTTCTTCATGAGTGTGCCTTAGTTTCTGCCTCTAGATTCCTGCTTTGAAATCGTCAGTAACTGAGGATAGGCTGTAAATTGATGGGTGAATTAAACCCCCTTAGTTCTCTAAGTTTCTTTTGGCCATAGTGTTTATCATAGTGCACGCACACACACACACACACACACACACACACACACACACACACACGCACACCTCAAAACAAAATTAAAGCAGTTATAAAAGGTAACAAAGTCCAAACTAATAAACAATACAAAATCTATTATTTTTGTGTATTAAAATATTGCTATCTTTCCCCCAAATCATGTTCATTGTACAAAGAAAAACAACTTGGAATCATTTTGAAACACAGCATAGCTGGCAGATAAATTCCTGGAAGCCTCTACTCATTGGGAGATTTTAATTACGAGGTTTATATGTACTCTCAAATGAAACACTGTGAACATATTCAAAGTATGTGTCTCCCTGTGAACTCATTAATTTTCTTTGTTTACAGGTTCAGTTGAGCATGATCTTGGTGCGTTCCCAAGTATTTATGGATGAATTAACATCTACCCAAACTCTTAGAGACTCTTTCCTAAATTTACTCTGATTTCATTTTCTTCCATTATTCATATATTGTCCATATTTGCATGTGCTTTTATATGTCTGCTTAAGTGTGCTTAGAGGCCAGACACTAACATAATATATATTCCACAAATGCTCTCCACCGAATTTTTTGAGAGCGTGTCTCACTGAATCTTACAGCTTAGAGCTTAGCTGATGGTCACCAGTTTGGTTGTGCTGCCTTGCCAGCAAGCCTCAGAGAGCCTCTTATCTCTGTCCTACCCGCACTTGGATGAAGGAGCATGACACTGTGGCTGGCTTCCTGTGAAAGTGTTAGCAATCTGGAGTCAATTTCTCATGCTTCCATGGCAAACATTTTACCATGTGAGCTATCTCCCTTCCTGTAATGAACAGAGGAAAAACACCTCTTAAACAAGTAAAAATAGCATAGTTAAGAGCTACACTCAAGATTTATTTGTAATAGCCAAAAGCTGGAAATCACCCAGATGTCCTTCAACAGAGGACTGGATAAAGAAAATGTGGTATATTTACACAATGGAGTACTACTCAGCTTTTAAAAACAATGACTTCATGAACTTCTTAGGCCTATGGGTGGAATTAGAAAATATCATTCTGAGTGAGGTAACCAAGTCACAAAAGAACATCCACAGTATGTACTTACTGATAAGTGGATATTAGCCCCAAAGCACAGAATACCCAAGATATAATTCAAAGACCACATGAAGCTCAAAAGGAAGAAAGACCAAAGGATAGATGCTTCGGTCCTTCTTAGAAAGGGGGACAAAACACTCAAGGGAGGAAATATAGAGACAAAGTATATAGCAGTGACTGAAGGAAAGGCCATCCCAAGACTGCCACAACTGGGGATCCCATCTATAGTCACCAAACCCAGACACTATTGTGGATGCCAAGAAGTACTTGCTGACAGGAGCCTGATATAGCTGTCTCCTGAGAGGCTCTGCCAGAGCCTGACAAATGCAGAGGTGGATGCTCACAACCAACCATTGGACTGAGCAGGGGATCCCCAATGGAGGAGTTAGATAAGGAATGAAGGAGCTGAAGGGGTTTGCAACCCCATAGGAAGAATAACAATATCAACCAACCAGACACCAACCCCCACTCCCGACCAAGCACACAGAGACTAAACACCAAAGAAGGAGTACACATGGAGGGACCTATGGCTCTAGCTGCATATGTAGCAGAGGATGGCTTTTTTTTTTTTTTTTTTTTTTTCCATCAATGGGAGGAGAGGCCTTTGGTCTTGGGAAGGCTTGAAGCCTCAGTGTAGGGGAATGCCAGGATGGGGAGGAGGGAGTGGGTGGGTTGGGGAGCACTCTCATAGAAACAGGGAGAGGGAGGATGGAATAGGGGGTTTCTGGAAGGGAAGCAGGGAAATGGGATAACATTTGTAATGTAAATAAATAAAATAAACTTCACCCTAGCTGACATCAATTTTTCCTCACTTAGAGATGCTTCCCAGAGTTTCACAGGCTTGTGACCCAAATTTTAACACATAGACTTTTAGACCCTCTAATCCAGAATCAGGTTTACAATGCGAACAGTTTATATACAGCAATAATAAGGAAATAATATTTTTGAATGTTGATTAAACATTTCTATTTTTTTTGAAATTTTCTTCCATGAATTCTTGACACTGTGGGCTCAAAATAACCTGATGTGTATTTTATGCTAGTTTGAGTTGAATGTTCAAGTTTTTGTTTCTACTTTATAGTAATGTGTTTAACTAAAGGCTCACATGCCGTAGTTGCAGTTTCTGGTAACCCTTGACACAGCAATCTCATTTTAAGATGCCTTACGTAGTATTTGAATGTTGTGTCAATTAAAAATAAAAAGTGTTACAGACCCTCTTAAGTCCCTTGTCTGTGTGTGTCCAGTTCTCTGAAGCAAGTGCGCAAGGAGTTCAGCGAAATGACAAACAGAGGCCACACACAAGGGAGTGTGTAGTATCTGAGTGTAATGTGTCAAATTGAGCATCAGACTTTTATACATAGGAAAGTTAGGTGACACACTGGCAGGATACAATGAGGTTACTAGAGGATACTAGATTCTTAAAGCAAAGGAATGCAGACACAGAAAGGACTGGCAGGAACCCACTGGGATAATGTAAAACAACTGGGATCAAAACCAGCTCCACCTAAGGTCCACTTAATCTTAGAAGCCATAGTTCCTATTGTAGACTATTGTATAGTCCACATTCCCCTTAAACAATTGTAAATACTTGTATCTGGGTGTAACTCAGTTAGCTATAGTATCTAGTCTGGTTCCTCCTCAAACCACAAACTTCCTTATTCCTAGATAGTGCTGAATTCCTTTGTAGGGCAGTGACTTAACTATTCATGCTCAAGGTTGGATCAAGGACTGCCTAGACTCTAACTT
Organism: Mus minutoides; assembly: GCA_902729485.2. Lineage (NCBI taxonomy): Eukaryota > Metazoa > Chordata > Mammalia > Rodentia > Muridae > Mus > Mus minutoides. The sequence goes on along the minus strand of LR749741.1, from coordinate 928,558 downwards.
GGCTATATGTTAAGATATGAATCCTTAGAAGCACTTATAGTGAAGCAATATTAGGGGAAAGCACACAAATCTGCTTACCAACTAAAGCAAGGACGTTGGAGGACTCTGTATACAGGATGCCACAATTCCAGGAGACTAAGTCTCCATGAGCCTTGGGAGCGCATCTAGACTTTTCAGCCCGTCACATGGGTTGCTACTGGAGTGAATGTAGCAAAAAAAGCTAATATCAGAACCACAGTTTAATCTTTTTTACCTTCATTTTTTCTTCTATTTGCAATGCAGACAGTGGAGTGTTATCTTGATTATGTATGAGCACACAATATGTATGAGGAAACTGAACATTTGTCTTCTGAACAACAGACTTGTCAATACAGCAGAAGTAAACACAAAAATCAGAATAATAAAGTTTCTTATTTAAAGTTGTTCCCAGAACTTAGCAATTCATTCAGTCTCCTATATTGTGCTTTTATTTCATAAAGTATAACTTTGAAGTCTAAATCTCTTGTTTGCCAGGCCAGTATGTTAAAGAGATGATTTATTTGTGTTTTAAAATAGTTTCCTTATCTCTGGCTCTTCACCTTAATAAAATCATTAAAGTTACACACAGATCTACTGATGATAGATGATATTTCACATCTCCAGATATGACAATAAGACACACACCAATTAACTCGATTTCTTTTCTTCACTTTCAATTTACTGATAACAGAATTGTCTTTCTAAGGCACAAATAACTGCCCATTTTCATAATATTTATTAACAACATTTCACATATTCTTTAAACCAAATATTTTATGATGATTTTCACAGTCACTTTTACTTTTAATCTTTAGTGAAATTTACCATATATCACAAATTCTCAGGAAAGAAATCAAGGAGGCAAGATTACTGTGTGTCTTAATTGGAACTTAAATCCAAATTTTCTATTTAAAGCCACATGATAAGAGCAATAGTGTTCACCAACTCACCTGGTGAGCTAACACTTATATGTAACTTTCTCATAGATTTTTTTTTTTTTTCAAGGAGAAACATTTAAGTTTTTGGATGAATAAGTGGTTCCAACTAAATAACCTTCAAAACATGTCTCTACTCCTGTAAAATACATCTGCAATTATCAGATGCCTGTTGGTTAATTCCCTTTTATGGGATAGGCTTGATTCCATTTTCATTGCTTTCCTGCTGACAAAAAAACCTGCTCCTGTCAAATTATATCCATATATTAGAGTGCTTTCTAGGTTCTTTATAATTCATTTGTTTTTTAATGGTACAAGTGCCCAGGATAGAACACTTGCCTAGGAAATAGAAAGTCAATTTAAGTACAATACAAGAAAACTTTGCATATAATTAGAAAGCTCAACAGCAGAGAAGGTTTTCTATAGAACGATGTATGCATTACTCTACTGAAGCCAGTGCTGCGGCAATATCAGGGTCAGAGCAGCAATGGAAGGATGTGAGATTCCCTGTGTAGAATGATGGCTGCAACAGTGTCTTCACCCCTTATATGTTGGTCTTTATATTCATGACAAGTATCGAAGGAGTTGACTGAAGCTGTCCCATGTTTGGACCTGACTATCAGTAAGATTCTTGAGTAAGAACCATTCTCAGCAAGTTCTAGTCTTTTACCTGCAGGACCACAGACTTAGTTTTCAATTCAGAAAACATCTGTATTGCTAACAATGTGTCTATTAGAATTCTTGTTGTTGTTATTTGCTTTTTTTTTTTTAGATAGACAATCATTTTTTAAAATTACGTCACAAGTCAAAACATCACCTAACTTTTTTAAGGTAGCTGCTCAAACATTCCAAACTCTTCATGTCTCAGTGACTTCCTTTGCAGATCTAATGGGCATTCTGAAGCTGTGGGAACTCAGTTTGGCTTTTGAACTTTCACTACTAGTGACATTTTTGTTCACTTATCCATAATAAAAAAAAAATTAAAATCTATGTGACATTGAAACTACAAAAAAAAAAAAAACCTTGGATTTATATCTTCTTTCATGATTTGTGTTGACATTTTGCCTACATTCTGTCCTTTTGCATGTGCACTTGTTTTATTAATATCTAAGTAATTATTAATTTATTAAATTATTGAGTTTGGGAGATAGAATCAAGTAGGAAATTCAGAATGTCCTTGGATTTGAACCAGTAGTCCTGCCTTAGCTTTCATGTGTTGGGATTTTAGGTGAATGGCACTATCCTGTTTATAGTATTTTTCATTGAAAACTTACAGTTGTGTAGTTTCATGGGATATGATATGATACATACAATGTAAAATTCTTCAATCACAGTAATTAATATGCACATCTTCTTACTTATCTATCTTTTCATAGCAAGGCATTTGAAACTTGATCTCAGTTATCTCAAAATACTTACCATGTTCATATTGACTAGAGTACTCTGCTGGTGGTATAGGCATGAAGAAGGAATTGGAGCTGTTGTTCAAAGAGAAATTAATTTACCACTGATGTATAATTCCCAGCTTGAAGGCTGGAAATAACTTGTGGAATGCAAAAATATCTAGAATTATAAGAGGAACAAAAAGAGGAATAAACAGGAAAGGGGGAAGGGAAGGAGGTAGGAAAAAAGGAAAAAAGAGAACAGCATGTAAAGAAAGAAAAATAAGGAATGAAGTAATAGGCAGAAGGAAGGAAGAAATGCACAAGGGCAAGGTATAGCAGTACCAGTATGTTTATACTAACCAAGTGGTTCTGGACCTATGGGTTGTGACTCTTCACAAGGGTCACCTAAGGCATTCAGAAAGCACAGATATTTCATTACGACTCATAATAGTAGCAAAATTGCAGTTATGAAGTAGCAATAAAAATAATTTGATGGTTGGAGGTCACCAGATCATAAGGAACTCTATCAAAGGGTCACAGCAATAGGAAGATTGAGAACCTGCGCTCTAGATAGATTTATGTTCTCAACTTCATACTTAAGGAGAACAGAGTACATAACAAATTGGATATGATTTAAATCCATAGTAAAATTCAGACTGGGTCCATAAACATTGGTTTTCTTTTCTTTTTCTGTCTGAACATAATTGTATAGTAGAAAAAAAAGGAACATCTAATTTTTACAAAATGCAAACAATATCAATGAAAAATGTGAGTGTGAGGAGAACCAGGAAAGTAAATTCCAAGATGAAAATCTTTCTCAGTTTTTCAATTAAGCATAGTCTTTTCTTCTCCTTCTTCCCTTTTCTGCTCTTTTTATTAGTGGTATGGTCTGATACACATAAACTTGTATTCGGATTCAACATCTCATTTTTGATAAATCCATAATTCAAATTGTTCTAACTCTTATTTTCTGTTTTTTGCTGACACAGGATAGATTTTTTAAAGATGACACATGTTGTAAGACTGACATTATGCTCAATGTAAAAACATAAATAGCCAAGCTAAGGAGACCTTAGAGTGACATCTCTGTAAAATAAATTCCAAGATACTGATCTCATTATGTAGAGAAAAATACACTTAGTGCATCTACAAGATAAAGGGTGAAGCTTCTTCATCGAACTGTATTGCCTCTGAATAACAAAGCATAATACAATTAGTGGAGTAACACTGAAGCCAACTTTATAATGAGTTTGTCTCCTGAGATAATTTAGTTTCAGTGAGGGATCAGTCATCTATATACATATTTTCTCTATATAATGCAATTTTCTGTACATATAGGAAAATGTTATAATGATTTATTCTGCTCAATAGACTCAAAATGCATCTAAATATATTACAGTGCATAATTATTGACTTAGTTATCAGGCTTTGCATGAAAAATGTATAGATTAATAAGATTTTAACCAACATATATTAGTGTTTAAAAGTCAGCATGCATGTTTGTGATATTTTTTTTTCCTTTTTCTTTTTTTTCCAGACAAGGTTTCTCTGTCTCCCTGGCTGTCCTGGAACTCACTCTGTAGACCAGGCTGGCCTTGAACTCAGAAATTCACCTGCCTCTGCCTCCCAAGTGCTGGGATTAAAGGCGTCACCACGCCCGGCATGTTTGTAATATTTACTATGTGCTACTTATAGGCCAATAACAAAGGAAATTCTTCTAGAAAAAAGAAACATAAAATATATGTATTATGTATGAAATTATTTAAGTGAGTCTATGGGACAGTCTGAAGCCTAAATTTTTCCTTATTTTATTATAAAGGAATATAGATAATATTGGTTCAAAGTAGTATTGTGTATATTCTGAGACAAATAAATATTCTGCATGATTAGTAATATCTTGATTATCATTTTTAGTTAATATAAAATTTTATTTTTATTTTTTATTATCTTAGAAAGAATTAGGTTTCATTTAGATTTTTTTCAAACAAATGTGGTATTTTTTCCTGATTTTCTCTTCTCACTAGTTTCCATTACCCACCCTGTGCCAATGTACCCACTAGTCTATATTTTGTAACCAACATGGTAGATGCTCCATCGAATATTTTAAAGAAATTCTAAGTGTATTTTGATCTAGACTAGATAAATTCTTTCTTTTCTTTTTTTTGTCACATTTACTCTTTTTCCTTTTTATCCTGCCCATCTTAGACTCTCTGGATGCCTGTCATGGTATTCAGTTGACTGCACCAGTATTAACAACTCTCACATCTCCTAATCTGTAAGCATACAAACATGAGACATCAACACCTGCAGATGGAGAGAGCATGTGGTATTTGTCTTTCTGGGACTGGGTTCCCTCACTTAACATAGTACTTGGCATTTCCACTCATTTTTTCTGCAAAATTCATAATTTCATTTTTCTTAACAACTAAGTAAAACACCACTGTGTATATCTGTCACAATTTAATTATCTTTTATTCTGTAGAGAAACATCTAGGGTTCCTCTATGTTTTGGGTATTGTGAATGACACAACAATAATTCTGGGTATTAAAGATATAGTATTTTGGGGGTATATGCTCAGGAGTAGCATGGCTGGATCATATACTACAGGAAAGGCTCTCACTTCCCTTACTTGGTTGTGAATAAACTCAACATGAGTATTCCATTTTTTTTTTGTCCTAGCATCATACCATTGGAGAACAGAGTTGATAAATAACTCTGATAATGAATCTGAACCTTGACCATATTTTTAAATCACATTGATATATTGAACACTGTAAAAAATATGGAAAACTACCAAAACTCTCTATTACATGATTTTTGCATTCATATACTGAATGTAACTATGGTTTACCAGGTAGAATTTAAGCTATTTTGAAAAAATGAATGATTATGATTTGGTTACTGTTATTATATCTCTTGCCACATACTATAGAAAGATGTAAATATTAAATAAAAGCTAATAAAATTATGGCAGTTCCATATCTGGATTTTCTAAGAAACATACTGACTGATTTCTAAAGTACCTGAATTAGTTATAAACCACCAGCAGTTTATAAGGACTCCACTTTCCAGTATCCATACAAGAATTCATTCTTATTTGTATTCCAGATGATAACCATTTGGATGGAATCTTACATTCTATTTGAATTTCTCTGATAGCTAAGGAAGTTGATAATTTTCGAAAAGTCTTTAGTTACCACCTCTATTTCATTTTTTGAGAGATATGTCTGCTATTCCCCTCCATCTGTTTTTAATTGTGTTATTTGTTTCCTTGATGTTTCAGTGCTTATACTATTATTATTATTATTATTATTATTATTATTATTATTATTATTATTTTCTTTGTGAATTCTAGACACCAATTTTATGTAGTATGTAGATGATGTGGGAAAAGGAGGAGTAGATGAAAGGTATTTATAACTACTTTTTCTACATGAGCTATATTTGTAATAAGACATAAAATATATCTATGTCCTCCAAGAATCATTTACTGCCGTGGGTTACATCCTCTGCAAACCTCTACAGCTATCTAGAGTTGTTACAACAGCTCAGGATTTTACTGGTAACATTTCTCTCCTGGCCTCCTTTTCAGAGTCAGGGATGGGAGAAAACCAGAGAATGGGATGACTGGTTCCATCCTCATTTTTATTCTGTCCACAAAACACTGTTTCTGTCCCAAATGTGAGAACTCCCTGCTACAGTCCTGTTCTTGCAGTTTACAGCCTGGTGTGTTGGCCTTTACAAATGTTCCTGGATTATCCAGCTGTGCACATACTTGGCCAGGACTATCTTGCTGCTTTGCATACAGGATTAGCTCCATGGCTTTGATTTGTTGAGGCCAGACTGTGCGTGGAGTCTTACTGGCTTTCTTTCATTGAATAGCCTTATAGATGAATAAAGTTGTGTTCTCTGATTTATGGTGAAGGAGGTACAAGGAAAATAGGTGAACTCAGCTTCAGTCTTCTGTCAGCCTTCTTGTTTCAAATCCATTTTTTGTTGTCTACAGTGACACTTCAGATCCTTGTTACACCATTTCTATATCCTAGTTTGACAGATATCTTTATAGTTTACAAAGCTAGTTTTGACATAATTTCATGAACTGAGAAATTAAAATTTTAATGTAATCAGTTCATTTATTATTTACTAGTTACAGAATACAGATACAGTGAGTTAAAATGTTAGCTATACCGAGGTTACATAGTAGCGATTTTTAAAACATTTGCTAAAAGTTCAGGTATAGTTAATGATAAACAGTTTAATTTCACACACACACACACACACACACACACACACACACACATCTGTGTGTTTATATTTTGTTATCATTTTATTCTTAAACTTTTAGGAATTATTATCTATGTTTGTAGATAGGAAAAGTTAGGCAGAAATAGACCAAACAGTGAGGCAAAAAATATAACAAAAACATTCATTCCAGAACTTGTGCCATTAGAGCACATGTCCTTCATTTATAAGGACTTTGCATGGGGCCAATTGTTTTGTACAAAGTAATTACTCGACTTTAAGACACAACATATGCTTTAATACTATAATCAATTCAATTATCATATTCAAGTTTATGATTGACTACATAATCAATCTTACTTATTAATTTACTTTCTGACTGACTGAAATCCAAAACCAATAAGACTCATGATATCTTAAAGTCATGTTAATGGGGATAAACAACTGATAATAATGTGTTCCCTTAGATGATTTACTCCACAAACATTAGAGAATGGTAAAAGGATGAAAAACACTAATCACTCTCTGAGAAAATCAAGTGATTTTTTTTTCCTATAAAAAGAAAATATATATTATCAGTGTCTACTTGCAAAAAGCAAGTTCTCTTGCAAATAACTTTGTTTTCTTTTTAACATTTTATTCTTTTTCTTGTTGTTGTTTTTTGTTTTTTGTTTTTTGAGACAGGGTTTCTCTGTATAGCCCTGGCTGTCCTGGAACTCACTTTGTAGACCAGGCTGGCCTCGAACTCAGAAATCTGCCTGCCTCTGCCTCCCAAGTGCTGGGATTAAAGGCGTGTGCCACCACTGCCCGGCTAAAATTTTATTCTTCAATCTTCTTTTTACATTCCAGACTTTATCCCCCTCCTCATCCATCCTCTTACTGTTCCACATCCTCCTCACTGCCCCCCTCCCCTGTCTCCAAGAGGATGTTCCCAATCCCTCATCCCCACCCTAGCAGACCTCCCCATTCCCTGGAGCCTCAAGTCTCTTGAGGGTTAGGTGCATCTTCTCTGACTGATTCCAGACCCAGGAGCAATCCTCTTCTGGATATGTGTTAGGAACCTCATATCAGCTGGTGTATGCTGCCTGGTTGGTAGCTCCTTTTCTGAGAGATCCTGGAGATCCAGGATAGTTGTGACTGCTGGTCTTCCTGTATGGTCACCCTCCTCTACAGCTTCTTCCAGTTTTTCCCTAATTCAAGAAGTCACCGGCTTCTGTCCATTAGTTGGGTGGAAATATCTGCATTTTACTCTTTTAGCTGCTTGTTGGGTCTTTCAAAGGGTATTCATGATAGGACCCCTTTTGTGAGCACACCATAGCATCAGTTACTGATGTAAATATCCTTTTAAAGCTACTTTAAAATATTTAACAACAGAGGAGCTAGTTGTTCTGTTTAGGACATCTGAAAGCTAGCTCATCTGTAAGTGGATATTACCAATTTGTTTATCATTTGTTCTTGCTCTTGAATGAAATACCAGACACACACACACACACACACACACACACACACACACACACACAGTGTCTTGCAATATTATTATATATTATGTATTATTGATACCAAACTGACATGACATTTTGTGCAATATTAGAACAATGATTCTGCTATTACACAAAAGCATGGCATATCAATGTCTATAGAACCTTGCAGTTTTCAGGAAAACATATAGAAGGGGAAGAAAGGAAGCTGGACATGATGGTCCATTCCTGTAATACCACTACTGGGGAATCAGAAGGATGAGGATTATGCATTTGAGGCTAACAGAGCTACAACAATAACAAAACAATAAAGCAACTCTTTAAAGAAGAGAAAGAAAATGGAAAATATAAATATGAAATCTTTAAGACAAGACTAAAAGCCCAATTCTTTCCTTGATTTTTAAATGACAATCAATTAATAGAGAAAAAAAAAAGCATAATTTCTTAAGAAAGTAACATAAGCTTAAAGTTGCTGAGCAGGTACAAAAAGTAGAAATAAATAAAGTCATTTCCTCTGACCAGGTGAGTAAAACTCATCATCATTTTCAGCTCATTAATTTTTCTTCATGTTAAGATATGCCCGCTTATTTTATTTTATTGTGAACCTTCTGGTGAGAGTCTTGAAATTATAATTGTCTTCTGTGGTCCATTACTCTTTATATACATAAGGAAATTCAAGCCTGGTTAGGAGGGCGTGATTGGTCCTTTACCATTGCTAAGTTAGGTTTGTTCAAAACTGTCAGAAATATGATCACTAAGAATCTGAAGATTGAAAGAAAGAGTTCATTAGCACATGGGAAGTAAAAGGGTTCCCTTAAAAAGTAGAGTCTCAGTCTTGTTTATATGTAAAAAATTTAATATTTAAACAGAGAAAAATAAATAAGGAAGAATAAAATGAAAAAGTAGGGTTATTAAAGTAGAAATATGGGTCCTGAAATATGGACAGTGTGTTTGTGAGAATATGAGATAAATTATATATACACATCAATTAAAAGTTTAACTCCTTTTATTAAAATAGATAAAAACTAAAAGACAAAAAGGATGCTGCTGATAAATATTGAGAAATAATATCTTTCCTACATTGCTGGAGGGAGCTTGAATTTATGCTTTTATGGAAAGATGTATTGGGGTTCTTCAATAAAACAAATACATATGGAGTATGACACATCTCTTAGATTATATTCCAAGGGGATGAATTCTTTAACTCACAAAGATACTTGAACTTCCAAATTATTATAGGACTATTAACAGCAGTTAACCTCTGAAATTAAGCAAGTTCCCTACATAAGAGGTATTTATGAAGACATGTAGTATATTTACATATTGACTGTGATTCATCAATAAAGAATATTTATTGGCAACATCACACATGTTCTCATGTGGGCATGTACATGTGCATGTACACACACATACACAAACAGGAGAATATTATGTTAATTAAAATAAACCAGACACAGAAATACAATTAATATGGATTCTTGCTCATTTACGGAAACTGATAAGAAACTTTTGTGCCATAGATGGAGTCATGGTCAATACAATCTAGGGAGAGCAAGGGTGAATGAAAAGCAAAACAAAACAAAACAAAATAATATCAAAAACAAAACAAACAAACAAAAGACAACCTACAACATCAAAAGCAAAGTGGAATAGAAGAGTTACTCTCAGTTCTTCTGCAGCAAAGAAGATACACTATAGATTAAAAAAAACTGCTATTTTTCAAAATAACTGGAAAATGTGAAATTGAAGCCTCAGAAAACTAATCCCAGAAAAAATTCTAATGTGAGTGTCACAAAATGAATGCATTATCATAATGTACCCCATAGAGATGTATAAATACTGTATTCAAAGAATTTTATAAACTTCTCATGGACTGTGTTTCAAATAGGAATATATTTAACAACAGATCTACCTTTTATAGGAATTGCTCATCACCATGGTAAGATGAAAAAAAAAAAAGGAGTCATAGAGATTGCACACTTTTGCCACATTAAGAAGAAAAGTAATTTAATCAGCCCACACATGTTCTTCCTTGTCATCCAGTTCTCATCATTTCAAATGGCTCACTTCCAGTTGGACAGTGGCCACTGTACTTATTTCAGAAATAAGACAAATCTAATATTTTACATGTATCAGTTTTTTGGTGAATCTAATAACTCATGCTGTCAAAACCTTATCTAGTAGAATGTCATACTAATCACCAGTGTGTGGGGGGAATGTTGGGAAAAGGAGAACCAAATGACTTGAAAATACTTGTTGATTTTGATAAAATATCATGCAATACTTATGGTCCATAGAAATCACAAATCTAAATTGGATCTGAAGTAAAATCACATGAATTCTAAATACAATAAAGCTTTGAATGTAATATTATAAACACGGCTGAATCATCTTAGAGGCCCAGTCATTTTAGAGACATCTACTAACTGAATATCAATCAGCTGAAAATTAAATAATGTATTGAATAATGCAACATAAGAATAATATTCTCTTCATACATTTTTATGAATACAAACAATCTTATAGCTTTTTGAAAATCATAGAGACACCAAAAAGTACACACTAATCAAGTCTAAAGTGGACTAGGAGGAAGACATGTCCTTAGACTCAGGATAATCATTAATATACTCAATTAACTTTTGAGAGATCTATAATGAATGTGATTATTAGAACAATTATCTTTCCTGTTGAGACTTGTATATTGTGTTCCCACTGTTGCTTGTACTCCAAATCCACTTAGAGAAAGATGATACTTTGTACCCTTCCCCCCACGCCCAGCCTGAAGCAGGCTGGGTCAGACCTTGTTGCCACCTGTGGGTGTCGCCTTCTGATGCCTTCTGACTTGGATGGCTTCTATTGCTATGTCAACCAGCCCTGCCCTCCTCCAGGATCCTGCTGCCTGCCAAGACCTTCTGGGGACAAGATGCCTGCTGCACATGGTCTTCAAGATGGAGCCAGGGCCAGGAATGGACTGGCGGGGTGGATGGGAAAACCCTCTTATAAGCTAAGACTCTAAGCATTAAACCTTAGGGCTTTGAACAGCATCCTGGCCTCCATATTGTTCCTCCTCTCGACCATTCCTACCATCCAGCTCAGCCCTCCCACTCAGGAACCCATATAGCGTAGGTATACATGGCTAGCACTGGCTTTAAACTTTAAACTTTTTAAAAAATTGTTGCGGTAGGTGCAAAGGGATACGGGCTAGACTGGCTCAATGTCTGCCCAGCGTTGATGTCAGCTAGGAATTGACAGTGGAAAATGGGAGTGAAAACGAATTTAGGCATTTGTCTGCAGTCAAGTACTGCTTTAGGAAAGAGGACTAGGGCATAAAAATATAAAATAAAATAAAAATAGTAAAATTATAAAAATAAATAAAATAAAAATAGAGAGAGATCAAGAGAGAATCAAAAATGGATTTTAGAACTCTCGCAGGGTAAGAGGGAAATCAGGAAATGTCCTGTTAATTCTCTCTGGCCCCTACAGGAGACACTTTCAGATTTGGCTACCTCAAGTTCTCTAAATTCTCTGTGTTTGTGTTTGGTGCACCAATCTGTCCATGTGTCAATTCATGCAAGTTTTTTCTTTCACTGTCTGAATGATTGTTTCATTGACTGTTGTTTTATGTTTCACGTTGAAAAAGAAAAATGGTTCAAATTTTATCTGCTGATTTAGTCTCAGTTTACACAGCAGAGGCTAACTTAATTTGCCCTGCACTGTAGCCAGGAGTGACATACAGCAAGGAAGTTCCTGCTAAAAAAACTGTTTTTAAAAGGAGTCTGCAGCTTCTTAGTTCTAAGGCAAAAAGGCTGAGAGTTGATTTTTTTTTTCCTAGAAAATTCTCTGCCATCATGATTATTGTGTTTAGCAAGTGACAAAGTCTTCTTTATCTTGAAATTATAGCTAGAAAAAGTAAAATTCTGGGATTGGTCCGAATTTATATGATTCATGTAGCCACTTAATTTGGTTTCTGATCTGTTTTAAAGGTGTAAATATGCTCTGTATTTCTTGGTCATAGAATAATGGCTTATGAATTAGTGGACATGATCAAAAGGTGTAACATTTGTTACAAGAAAGCTAGCTTTAATTTGGTTACTCGGAATTGGAGTCATTTTAAATAGCAACAGGTGGCTTAAAGAAGCCAAGAAAACTAGGACTCTAAGATACTTCTAAATTCGTAACTCAGTGTTGGAATCATTTCAAGCATGTGGCATAAACAAGCCCAGAAAACTGGGCCTCAAGGATGCTTCTAATTGATATACTATTTTATGTAATTCTTATCCTAGAAAATAGACATAGAGATATGATTTAAAACTATGTCTCTTTAGTGAAGCATTAAAATTTGCACTGTCATGCATTCATAAATTGGCAACTAAACTTCATAACGTGATAGTTTGTTTCTAGTATTGATTTTAAAGATGATAAATTGTTTTAAAATTAGATTTTGCTTTCCTAAAGTTATAGATATATTTTAATATTGCAAAAGAAACTAAAAAAATCCTAGAATCTGTCCTCATTGCAGGAGATCCAAGATACTCAGATTAAAAAAAAATATTTACTTTTGAGTTAGTACAAAACTCAGAGCAGTCTCAGAGCAGCCTCAGGGAAGTTTGTGTGGCTTTCTTTTGTTTTACAAACCAAGACTAAGGAAGCTCTCAGGACCTCACCCCTCTCTGCCTCCAGGGGGACTGATTGCCTTCTAGCTAAACTGCACTTTTCAGATCTACCCAGGTGTTGTTCATTCTAAAGTTTAAATTCAAGAATTATAAAAGCTCAATCAGGCTATTGAACTTATAAAAGCATTGCAAGCCGGTTTGCCTACTTCATATAAAAATTATTAAGCTTGGAATGGTGGTACATGCCTTTAATCCCAGCACTCAGGAGGCAGATGCAGGCAGATTTCTGAGTTCGAGGCCAGCCTGGTCTAAAAGTGAGTTCCAGGACAGCCAGGGCTACACAGAGAAACCCTGTCTCAAAAAATAAAACAAAACAAAACAAAAAAAATTATTATAGATTGAAAAGTTTGTTTTTTCCTTTGCATCCTGATATTTATAAAGTGTTTGCATCTAGTGAGCTTGTAGTCGCTGGAAAATTTTGTCTCAAGGTATGGCTAATAGCCTTACATTATGTAAAAAAAAAAATTGTTTTTGCTTCAATACAGGAAGCTAAGAGTTTGAATCTTTCAGTGTATACTGTTTCCTAAGTTGAAAGGCTAATGCCTCTAAAGGAAAGTCTACTTCAAATTCTTGTGCTGACACAATGAGCTTTAAAGTTCTGGGAGTAAGTATTGCTTCAGAAAAGATTCAAAGGCAATATCTTTATAATACTTAGAGTTTTAGTTAAACTAGAAAATCGTGGTACAGAAAATCTAAGAAAGAAATGGATTTGCTTTAAAATTTTTATTTCAAAAGCTTCCAGGAGATGTTAATTGGCTAAGACCTCACCTTAAGGTCTTAAAGTGACTTAAACCTTTGTTGGAGAGACACAAATTAATTGGTAAAGAACAAAGGGCTTAGCAGAAAATAAAGAAAGCTTTTATAATTGTTATCAATTATAATCAGTGGTACTTAAATACTAGCTGATTATTTTAGTTATGGTTATTTAATGTACCCACAGCAATTCTTTTGCAAGAGAAAACATTCATGTAAAAACATCTTTCTTTACCTCAAAGTAAAGTTTTAACATCATATTAAAGCTGCTGTGGTGCTAATTAAGAATTTTAAAATAAATTCATATATTTTAGAAAAGAAATTATAAGAAAAAAATTGTGTCTTAAAAACCTGACAAAGTGTCTGTTCCTTTTTCCAGACAGCAATCAAATTGGTTATTGCAGAATATTGATATTTGGCTTATTGTATGCCATCATTTTAAATAAAATTAATAGTCACTATCCTAAAGATAAGTTAAAAATTATTTTTGTGCATGCTTTCATATCTTCTATAAATTCATGTATGCATTCCATTTACTATATTTAAAAACACTCCTTCTATGGGAGAAAGTATATATGAATTAGATCATATGTTTATTCTTTGAGTTTCCTCCTGTTTCAGCACAGATAATTAAATTGTGTGCTGTAGATGGTGTTTTAAAATGTTGAATAATCAAACTTTAATTTGTATATTAATAGTCTCTCTCTCTCTCTCTCTCTCTATATATATATATATATATATATATATATATATATATATATATATATAGCTCAGATATTTGCAATTACTAAAAATTGCTTGACCCTCAGATACTATTAATTTTCAAATTTTTAATTGTTTAAGCAAATACAACTCATAAGAAAAAAATGCTTTTCTTTTACATTTAAAATTTTGTTCTAGATTGCCTGGATAAGACCTCTTAAGGCAATGCCATGTTAGATTTATCCTAGGCAGATTTATTCTTGCACAAAAATAATTGGCCATATAATCTTGTTCTTTACATCATCAAAATAGTAATGGCTTAAGATAATGTTTTGATATTTTTTGAGAATGCGCATGTCAAATTGGAAAAATTTGTTCTTAATGTCCTCAGTTAATACCTGTTTCCACATAATGGTGTTAATTCTCTTTTTATTTATTTATTTATTTATTTATTTTTGGTTTTCTTGAGGACTATACTTAAGCAATTGCTGCAATTGGATAGTCTTATTTCGGATTAATAAATAAATAAAATATGCCCATGTGACTTAAAACTTTTCAAGCTTTCTAGTTACAACTACTCTTCAGGACAAACAACTAAAAGTGTCATTGCCTATGTTAAAAATTTTTTTATATACTTAGTGTTCCAAATCATATTAATACAGATATTGGAATTAACTATAATAGTCAAGTATTTGAAATGTTTTGTCAACATGTTTTGTCAACATGTTACTGAGAATTTTTATAATTATCAAAGACAAGGAATAATTATTAAATGTGCTCATCGCACTCTGAAAAATTGGCTTTTAAAAACAAAACAGGGATCCATCCCACAATCAGCCTCCAAACATAGACACTATAGCATATGCCAGCAAGATAGTGCCCGGATATAGCTGTCTCGGGGGAAAATATACTAATGCCTGGCAAACATGAAGGTGGAAACTCACAGTCAGCTATTAGATGGAACACAGGGTTTCCAAGGAAGGAGCTAGAGAAAGTACCCAAGGAGCTGAAGGGGTCTTCAACCCTATAGGTGGAAGAATAACCATGAACTAACTAGTACCCCCTAAGCTCATGTCTCTAGCTGCATATATAGAAGAGGATGGCCTAGTTGGCCATCATTGGGAAGAGAGGCCCCTTGGTCATGCAGACTTTATATGCCCAATACAGGGGAACGCCAGGGCCAAGAAGTGGGAGTGGGTGGGTAGGGGAGCAAGACCGGGAGGGGGGGAGGGTATAGGGAACTTTCTGGATAACACTTGAAATGTAAATGAAGAAAATATCTAATAAAAGTTGGGAAAAAAAAAACAAACAAACAGGGGCAGTTATGCCTCCCAAGGTCACAAAAAGCACACCTTGTTTTTGTCCTATTTGTTTTAAACTTTTTGCAGATTGATGTTAAAGATCAGTCTGCAGTGGATCACCACTGGCATCCAGTTACTTCTAGTTCTTATGCCATGGTGGAAGGGCAGGACCCTTAAGGAATAAATGGAATGATCCAGACCCTGTGCTAATCTGGGGATGAGGTTCTGTCTGTGTATTCTCACAAAAAGAAGATGGAGCATGATGGTTGCTTGAAATACTGGTTCCCCCTTGGACTCAGATCCTGAATCTTCTAGTAAGTATGATTTCAACCCTCACAATGGCTAAAAATCATTTTTTTAGCCATAAGAGCTAACTTGGAGCACAACCCACATTCCAGAGAATTCACAGACTCTCTTTTAATTCTCAAAGCCATCTCCCCTATTCCTAAACTTGGTTGTTACTAATTTGCAACTGAATAGAGTACCTGGTCCTCCCAAAAGAAGCTTTATCCTGTTGTTTTTCAACTGTAAGGGCTTTTGTTTTTCAAGTAGTTCAGGCTCTCCTTACAGCCTGACTCCAGCAAGCATGCAGCTCACTTCCAGCAAAACCCAGGCATCAGAAATCCATCATTATGAAGAAGCATATTGAGTATATATCGTGGCTTTGGTCTGATTTGGGAACAAGGTGTGCAATGAGGGCTGGTCAGCCAATGAGAGGCAACCAGATTCCGGAACTATATCAGTCTAAGACAGATGTATATGCCAGGAGGTATATGCCAAGAGGTTTGTTAATAATACACCACAGAGCCATGTTTGTGCTTGGAATTTGAGAATTCCTAAGCCAGGAGTGGCCGCCAGCCACCATAACTCCAGGACAGGACTATGGAGCATAAATAAATTTTATGTTGCAGTCAGCTATTTTTTATTATATACTTAGGAAGGAATTGTACCCTCCCTTCCCCCCAGCCTGAAGCAGGCTGGGTCAGACCTTGTAGTCACCTGCAGGTGTCTCCTTCTGACTTGGGTGGCTTCTATTGTTATGTCAACTAGCCCTGCCCTCCTCCAAGATCCTGAAGCCTGCCAACACCTTCCAGGGACAAGATGCCTGCTTCACACAGTCTTCAAAATGGAGCCAGGGGCCCAGGAATGGACTAGCAGGGTGGATGGGAAAACCTTCTTATAAGCTAAGACTCTAAGGATTAAACCTTGGGGCTTTGAACAGTGTCCTGGCCTCCATCTTGTTCCTCCTCTCAACCATTCCCCCCTTCCAGCTCCGGCCTCCCACTCAGGAACCCAGATATTGTAGTCCACAGGCGGCCCACAATACTTTACTATATTGATAGTTCATCATTATTCATGGTATTCTTTAGAATTCTGACCTTTGTCCAATATTCATCTTACGCATCAGTTTCCTAGGTTATCCCATCCACTTTCCTGAGCACAAGCTTCCTCCACCATTCTTCTTTTCCATTAGGGAATTACAGTTCACTTGATCACCTATTGAAGAACATAATTAACATTGACTATGTAGAAATAGCTATATTTTTGTGCTTGGGTGAAAATTTTTGTGCACATGTTCACATGTGTTTGTATAAATCTGAGTGATGGTAAAGAACAAAGGTAAATTTTAGTAGTCATTCCTTCCACAGAAGTTTTGCAAGTAGTTTACTTAAGTCTGAGTAGGTGAAGCTGGATGCTTGGAAGCCCAAGAGATCTACCTATCCTTTCCTTTCATTCACCACAGAGCTGGAAATCTTCATTCCCATTCCTAAGGGCCTCATCTCATATAAACTTTAACAAATTCTATCTTGATTTTCATATTAAAGAAGAGGTGGCATATCCTAATATACCTGAAGATTTTCCATTGGGGGAAAATGATCCAATGACTAGAATTTGATATAAAGCCACAAGCAGAAGCTACAAGACATACTTACTTAGATGCAAGAATGAATAGGTGGGAAAAGGACACAGAACCACTTATATCATGCCTTTCCATGATGTCTACTTTGCCCAAAATCATGTTAGAAACTGATGACTTCTAAAAGTTAGAAGTAAACATTCCAACGGACATTCATGGAAAGATGTCCTCATAGAGACCTCAGTCAGCATGAAAGAAGGAAGAAAGTTAAGTAGTTACTGTTCTCTTTCTGAAAAATTGAAAGGGGAAAGGTTATAGAGCTGTGTTGCATGACTCAAGACTGGGAATCTTATAAAAAAATATTATTCTATTTGCATTCCTCTGATCACTCAGAATGGCTAAGATCAAAACCTGAGGTGACAACAGGTGTTGGAGAGGATATAGAGAAAGAGTAATACTCCTCCATTGCAGGTAGGATTGCAAACTGGTAAAACCACTCTGAAAATAAATCTGGAGGCTTCTCAAAAAATTGGAAGTAGATCTACCTGAAGAGCCAGCAATACCACTCTTGAGAATATACCCAAAAGATATCCTACCATGTCACAGGAGCATGTGTTGCACTATGTTCATAGAGGCCTTATTTGTGATCGACAGAAGCTGGAAAAAACCTAGATGTCCCACGACAGAAGAATAGATACAGAAAATGTGGTTCATTTACACAATGGAATACTACTCAGCTATTAAGAACGAGGGCATCCTGAGTTTTGCAAGTAAATGGATGGAACTAGAAAATATCACCCTGAGTGAGTTAAGTCAGACCCAAAAGGATAGGCATGGTATGTACTCACTAATAAATGGCTATTAGCAAAACTAAAATGTACAAAATACCCAAAATACAGTCCATAGAACTGAAAAAGGTCAACAAGCTAAAGTGCCCAAGTGAGGACACCTCACTCCCCCTTGGGAGAGAGAAGAAAGCAATCATAAGTGGGGAGGGGAGGACCTGGGAGGGAAGGTGGGCAGGGTGGAGGGTGTGGGGAAGAGGGGAACATGATCTGGTATTAGGTGAGGAAAAAAGACTGAAGCCTTGAGGGCCAGCAAAAAGAATGTAAACAGGCAACCTCAGGAGATAGGAGGTTGAGAGGACCCTCTAGAATGCACCCGAGACCTGGGAGTTGAGAGACTCTCAGAATTCAAAGGGAGGGACCTTAGATGAAATGCCTGACAGTTGGGAGAAGGAACTTATAGAGCTCACCTCCATCAGGAAGACAGGGCAGAAATGAGGGAGAGGCCATTCCACAGTCAACTCTGACCCATAAATATTCCTGTCTGAAAGAACGACAGGGAAAATGAAGAGGTGTTTGAGAAAAGAATTTTCAGCAACAGGCCCAAAGTGGGATCCAGCTCAACGGGAGGTCCCAAGACCTGATACTATTACTGAGGCTATGGAACACTCATAAAAAGGGATCTATCATGATTGCCCTCCGAAAGCAGCTGAAATAGTCAGATGAGATATTCGCACCCAACCAATGGACAGAAGTAGCTGACCCCTGTTGTTGATTTAGGGAAGGATGAAAGAAGATGAGGAAAAGGTTGATTCTATAGAAGGACCAGCAGTCTCAATTTATCAAGATCCCTGAGATCTCTCAAACAATGGACGACCAAACAGGCAGCACACACCAGCTGATATGAGGTCCCCAACACGCATACAGTGGAGGACTGCTGGGTCTGTGTTCATTGAGAGATGATGCCCCTAACCCTTAAGAGAATGGAGGCTCCAGAGTGTTTAAAGGTCAGGTGGTGTGGGGGCTTGGGCCATCCACTTGGATACAGGGGGGCAGGGAGGAGATATGGGATGTTAGAACAGTTGAAGGGTAGCTGGGGGGAATAATATATGAAGTGTAAAAAACAAATTAATTAATTAAAATATTATTCTATGTCAAATCAATAATACTGTTATATTTCTTAAATTATGAACGGTATAAAATATTGAAAGAATTTTATTCTTTCAGAATTCTGTTGAAATGAACTACATGATTGGTATCAAGCTTACATAGATTCTTCCACTTAGACATTTTTAACTTGTGATTTATATAAATAATGGAGCATTCAGCTCATTAAGGACAGGCACTATTTAATCAATTACTTCAGTATCAGCCATTCTCTTATCTTTGAAGTATACTGCAGATCTTTGAAAACAATCTGCAGGGAAGCATGCAGTGAACACACTGACAAACAAATCTATAATTTAAATGAAAGTGTTATGGGAATCTCGGTTAAGGATGATACATTAGTTTTCCTTTCTTCCTCTTTCCTCCTCTTTCCTCCTCTTTCCTCCTCTCCTCTCCTCTTTCCTCCTTTTTCCTCCTCTCCTCTCCTCTCCTCTCTCTCTCTCTCTCTCTCTCTCTCTCTCTCTCTCTCAAACCTAATTTTGATGCTGGTCACAATACAGCAATTTTTACTTTTGGCCAAATGATAAATTAAAAAAGAATGTAACTGTGAAACACATTCACTCAAGGTATTTATTTGAAATTTTTGTTGACTCTGTTTATGAGCTCATTTGTTACAAATGAGACAGAAAATAATAAAAACAAAATCTAATCACAGTAAATTACATAGAATATAAAGGAATCATAGCTTCCAGAAAAACCTAACTAAGAAATAATACTTATCTTTGCCTGTTACTAGTATGGGTAATGAACTTGGTTCTCAGCAAACTCATGACTAAAGGGCTTATAAACCCCTTTCCACCATGGGCATCTAACACTTAGGTTGACGGAAAGGGTCATTCCAGTTGAAAACTTGTTATGCTATGTTATTTTAGTCTGTGTTTGGTCAGTGATTCATTGTAAAAATTGACCAGCCAAGATGCTTAACAGTGGGGACATTGAACCTGAAGAGGCCACCCCATGGTAGCCAGGCAGGACCTCCAGTGGAAGGATAAGGATACGAACCCACCCATAAAATTTTGACCCAAATTTTTTCCTGTCTAGAAGAAATAGAGGGACAAAGTTGGAGCAGAATCTGAATGAATGGCTGTCCAATGGCCAGTCCAACTTGAAACACATTCCATGAGCAAACACTAATCCCTAACATTATTAATGAAACTATGTTATACTTGCAGACAGGAGCCTAGCATAACTGTCCTCTGAGAGGTTCTACCCAACAGCTGACTGAAAGAGATGCAGATACTACAGAAAAACATTAGAAGGAAGTCAGCAACTCTTATGGGAGAGTTGGGCAAAGGATTAAAGGCTCTGAAGGGGATGAGAGTCCCACAGGAGGACCAACAAAGTCAACTAACAAGAACCTATTAGAGCTCTGGAAGACTGATCCACCAACCAAAGAACACACATGGACTAGAACGAGGCTTCTGGACCATATGTAGCTCATTCTTCATGTGGGACCCCCCAACAATTTGAGAAGAGGTTGTAGCCTGACTGTGGTATCTATTCCCCATCCAGGGCTGCCTTGTCTGGCCTCAGTGAGAGAGAATGCACCTACCCTGATAGAATCTTGATATGCTAGGATAGGGCGATATCTAGAAGAGTTCTTACTCTCTCAGAGGATAAGGGAAGGGGACAAAAAGGGAGGAACTCTGTGAAGGGAAGACCTGAAGAGAGCAACATTTTATGGAAATAAATAATTAATTTAAAAAGGAATTATTCTCTTAATTTTACAGATGGCTGTGAGCCACCATGTGGTTGCTGGGAATTAAACTCAGGACCTCTGGAAGAGCAGTGAGTGGGTGCTCTTAAACACTGAGCCATCTCTCCAGCCAGGAATTGTTTTCAAAACTAGGAGAAGAAAATTATCTCAACAGGTAAATTTAAAATCAGTGAGTTGAGTCGATGAATTTTATAACTAGTAGGATACAAATTTATAACTTGAGGAAATATAAAAATGTAACAATATAGCTATGTGATAAATATAGCTAGAAATAGAGATACTTGCCATCTTAAACATTTGAGTTCTTCGAAAACAGGATATTTAGGAAAAAAAACATTAAAAATATTTGAATTTTAAATTTTTTCTCTACTGTGTTCTTCTGGATTTTCATGTATACTGACGTACTACAAGGTCAAAGACTCATGAGGGGAGACCTGTGTATCAGGGCATTTATTGAAATGCCTAATATAGACAGTCTTTATTGTTTTTAAAGAAAAGACAATAAAGGTTAAGATAAACATTATTGGTTTTTCTTTAATAAGCAAACAATTTTCCCTTATGAACAGAAAAACTTTAAAAATATTTGTTATTTTTAGTGTGTGTGTGTCTTTGTAAGAATGTATGCCATGTGTGTGAAGATGGCAAAGGGAGCCAGAAGAGTATATCGGAGCTGGAATTACAGGAACTTGTGTTAGCATCCCACTTGCATTTGAACTAGAGTGCTCAGAAAATGCAGAAAGTGCTGGTAAACACTGAGCCATTTCTTCAGTCCCTAAAATATGTGTCTTAAAATACAGCCCAAAATCTAGAAAGACAGAAAATATACTATAAAATGGAAAGTATGTCATTTGATAAATTAAATGTGTAGTTTTACTGAAAAAGTCATGACTTAGCTTTTAAATTGTTGACATTTTCATCCTATTGAAATAATTTAAATATGATTTTTTTTCTAATTTTTAGCCAAGTGCAAACTCATGAGGAAATAATGGTAAATTATGTTCACTGGCATTTTAAGATTTAAGCAAGCTTGAAAATAATCCATCCAGGATCCCAACTTCATTTTTAGTGATAAAAATACATTATGCTTCTTATTTATGTTTACTATATCAGTCAAAGCCTTCTCTGAAAGGGAATTCAGGCTAAGCATTTTATTTATTTTTAAAGTTAAATGAAACAGTGAGTGAAACTCAGGAACACACTTAGCTATGATGCTGGATGGAGATGATGACATTACACATCAACTTCCATCCCAGTTCTCACTGTTTACACAGCCGCAGAACTCCCTTAAAGTAATGACATGAAATAAGCCTATTGGATTTTTCATTAGCATTCAATTAAGCAAAAGATTAATTTGCATGAAACTGTCATCTTTACAGTGTACAACCATCTTCTCTAGCAGTACAAAATCTTGCCAATTGCTGATTTCTTACCATATCTCCCAGTAGAACCTTATGCTTTTTTTTTTTTTTTTTGGTATAAAATCTAAAAGAATAATCACATTTTGATCAATCCCATATACTTTCAGACTTGATTGGACTAAGTCCATTACATACACTTTCTATAAAATGTGATGGTTATTAAGAATTGTGCAGCCCTGCTTCATAGCTAACAGCTTTCTCCAATTTGGTAGATGACTTTAGTTAACAGGAGCTTCCTGAGTTAGAGACAAAGGACAAGTGGACACTCAGAGCAACTGCAATGCAGGCATTCAGTGTCAATGTCCACTATGCCCAACAGGAAAGACGGCTGATGAGATCAGCATTGGCATGGCTTCATCAAGACAAAAATGCAGCTTTGAGAGGCGTCAACTATTATGGCTGTAAGATATTAGGGCATCCACCACTGAAGAATATAAACACACTTGTCCTTTTCTCTGTGAGCCTGCCTTACCATGCTTTCCAAGGCTCTTTGCTAATAAAAATGTCCCTGAAGAACTCCTCGATATCTAAGTACAGTTAGTATCATGAAAGATATTCAGAGATGGGAAGTCAAGCAAAACATCACCACAAGATCAACCACATAAACAAAATACATTACAACACCTTGTTTATGTTCTTTTTGTTCACACATTTGGAGATGATGATTCATTAAGATGAAAAATATCAGCTTAAAATAGTAGTATAAAACAGAAGAACCTGACAAAAGAGTGAAGCAGAAACAAGAAGAACAGGGAGGACAGCAAAAGTATAATTTAGAATTTTAGAAAAATAAAATTATAAATACCTGTCTTGTATTATTTTAATACAAATAATACAATATAAAGATAATTTGGTCATTATCTTTAAGAAGGATTAAAGAGCTCAGAGTTTTGCAATTATCACAGATGATTCCCCACATGTCACTCCCTGATGAGAGAAAAGTCAACGGAGTGGTAAGATATAAAATGGAATAGTTCTGGATTCATTGAAAATAACCCGAGACACTTTACAATGTTTAACTTAAAAACAAAAACAAAATAAACTACCAAAATAGTTCTTTCCTTTCTGCTTTGTAATAAGACTAATGAAAACTTTTTAAATCTTTATGGACTGAGCATCTTGAGTATACCCCCAAATGAATGGCTTGATTCCTAGTCTTTAATACTCTTAGATGTTAGGGAAACAATAGGTCGAGCCTCAAGAAACAAATATTGTTTTCTGAGTCTGCATTTCAAGGGATGTTGAGATGCCAGAACCTTTGTTTTCTGACTACCACAGGCCAATACTTCCTTACATGTTGCTACCAAGATTATCTATGCTGCCACAGGCAATTGTGATAGTCTATCCTGCCACAGGCAACTCCCCAAAGGCCTGAGCAAGCATGGTCTGAAACTTTTGATTCTATAAACCAAATCAAACATTTTCCATTTTAAATTGCTTATCTCAGGCATCCTATCACCAGATGGAAAGCTGATTAACACACTGTTCTTTTGTGAGGTGAATTTGAGGATTTTCTTTTAATAACCACTTTTGCCCAGAAGACTTAAGATTTGACACTCCATAACAGACAAAACTGAGAAAGCTGAGAGAGAGAGAGAGAGAGAGAGAGAGAGAGAGAGAGAGAGAGAGATGTTTGAAATGTTATATTCACACCCAGAGTTAATTTTCTACTTTTGAATTCAGATGACTAAATCTTGCATCTGATTTTACAAGGCATATAATGGATAATAAAGTACAGGTTCCTCTATATATCAACTATAAAGCAGGTACATACACAATACTTACAAATTTCTGAAGATTAATATGATTTTTTAGATCTTTTTCTTTCTGTTTTAGGTTAACTTCATAATAGAAAAAAAAAATCCTAAGTTAGAAAAGACTCTCAGGCATTTTCAAGTTTAATGATTTCTAAATAAAGATGTACTATATTTTCCTATGTTCCTTATTTTTAAACTAGGCAAGGTTATGTGTGTTTATATCCTGTTTGTCAGCAAGGAAACCAGTAATGAGAAATCTAAACCCAACAGAAGTCCCAAGGTAGCAAAGGAGAGGACCATGGGGTGCTGGGAAAAGGAAATCAACCTATAAAAAAGATAAGTACTTTAATCATTTTCCAGTAGTTCAGGCAGAAATCCTAAGAGTAATGCTTATTATTTCAATTTCTAGATGCATAAAACATTCTGTCTCCCTTAAAACCTTTGCAAAACTCAAGGAGAAAGCACCAAAAAACAAAATAAAAATTCAAAGTAGACACAGACAATTCAAAATGAACACCAAGCAGCTAAATATGTACAAACAAGCAAACACTGATAATCATATTCTCAGGATGAGTCACATTATTTTCTTCCCTTTGATGGTTTTGTCAAGGTGCTCTCATTGCCTACATTGTGTGATTTTGATCCTACATTGTGGGGTTTGTTATTATAATGAGTAGTTGATTGTATGGAGACAATCTATAAGGACCTCCCTGGTTGTTTTCTTCTAGCTGAAAATAATGCTTTGAGTATTAACAAAGTCTTGACCAGCTGGAATAACTGTAAGATATCATCCTGAGTGAAGTAACTGAGACCCCAAAGAACATGCATGGTATGTATTCACTTCTAAGTGGATAATAGCCATAAAGTACAGGATAAAGGTGATAAATTTGAGTCAGAAGTTTTGTGGGTGGGTTGGTTCTTGCCTGGAAAAAGGAGATGGCTTCTTCAGGTTCCATATCCTAATGCTGTGAGTCACATCTAATGATACCCCCATTGATTCTTGGATGCCTCCTTTATCCCAGGTCTCTGTCTCTTCCTGGTGATGTCCTCTACCTCCCCACTCTATCAGTTGAAGATTTCCATTGATTGTCATGGTCATCTGGGTATCCCTCCTGCCCCTCCACATATCTGATCTTGACTGCCCCATTCCCCTCTTCCCTTCCACCCCCTCTCCTACCTAGTTCCCTCCCTCCATCTGCCTCTTACGACTATGTTATTCCTTCTTCTATGTGAGACTCAACCATCATCCCTTCTACCTTCCATCTTGTTTAGCTTCTTTGGGTCTGTGGAGTATAGTATGTGTATCCTGTATTTTATGGCTAATATCCACTTATATTTAAATACATACCATGCATATTCTTTGGTGTCTGTGATACCTAACTCAGGATGAAACTCTCAAGATCCACTCATTTGTCTGAAAAATTCATGATGTCTTTGTTTTTTAATAGTGGAGAGAGGATGCGCCTAACCCTCAAGAGACTGGAGGCCCCAGGTAGTTTAGAGGTCAGATGGGGTGGAGGGTGGAGGCATCCACATGGAGATGGGGTATGGTGGGGAGGAGGTGTGGGATGTGGAGCAGATGGAGGGTGGGGGAAGGGGGCAATGGAATTTGGAGTGTAAAAATGAATTACAAATAAATTTTTAAACAAGAAATTCTCTAAGAGCTAATAGACATGAGAAAATAAATGAAGCTGAGTTGGCAACCCTTGCAGCATGACATCTTAGGACAACTTCCAAAGACATCATTCTACATTCAGTTTAACTTCAGCAATGAGCCCCTCCTCATTGGAGTAGATGGGAAGGTAATGCTTCAAGTGTTTGCAGCCACAAATCCCATAATACATGCTCTCAAAGTGAATGTGCAGTGAGCTAGCTTCTTAGCCAAAGAGAAGGGTCTGTTGTTAGTTCATTGAGAAGACATCATTTCTATTACATTCTCAATTTGATCATCACTGATGCTGTCTTCAGTACCTTATGAGACAGGTTTGCTGATGAAATATAGGTGTGAAAAATGATCAGTGACCTGTCTCCTTAGAAAGTTTGAGACAAAATTAAGCATAACAAGTATGTGTGCATGGAGGACACATGACTAAACCACACCACCCTGGTATTCAGTAGCATATTTTAAATAAAATGAAATAAATAGATAAGAAAACATTTAAAATTTTGTAAAATAGTGTCAAAATAGAACAATGTGTATAATGAATAAAAGTCCTTCAGCAATATGCTCTCTGATGTGTGTTTGCTATAAAATTGTGCCTGTCCCTAAGAGAATGTTAGGATTCACAATTCTCACCATACATATTCAAAGCATGGGAGGTTTCTAGCTGAGTTAGAATATACTACTCCCACTGTCTGCTACTTTCTACACAAAGGCTGGCTAACCTTCTGTTTTTCAGTTTTCTGTGTTTATGAGACATTTTAACCTGC
This sequence comes from Mus minutoides, assembly GCA_902729485.2. Taxonomy (NCBI): domain Eukaryota; kingdom Metazoa; phylum Chordata; class Mammalia; order Rodentia; family Muridae; genus Mus; species Mus minutoides. The sequence goes on along the minus strand of LR749741.1, from coordinate 901,938 downwards.
AGAATGTTAGGTCTTATCTGTGAAACATGCTATCACTTTGACAGACATAAAAATCATCGACATAAAATTTAGTGCTGCAAAGTTTTGAAGAAAGATTCTTGGTGGTAATTTTACACAGCATGGGTATTAGTGTCAGGCCAACCTAAATTGGGTCCTTGAACTCTGCTTTAATAGCTGAAGGATTTGGTGCCAGAATGCTACCTCCCTGATTCTTGTAATAGGACCCTGTCTTGCAGGTTGATGGTAAAATTTAAGAAACATTTTATATATAACATGCAGGAAACAAGCTCTGACACACTGTAACCATTTGATGAATAATCTTCCTTATTATTATTTCTAGCAGCAATAAGAAAGTCACAGTTTCCCAAAGAAACTTGAAGGCCCACATTTACATTGCGCAGAGTTTAATATCTATTTCATTCCCACAGCGGGAGCAGACATACAGAAACTCAATTCTCATCCTTGGTATCCTATTTATTTTCAGTATTCAACAGAGGAACCGAGTAAATGAAATGAGAAGTCTTTTGCCAAGGGAGCTAGCCTTCTTCAGAGTCTGTCCTTACTGTAAAATGAGAAACTAGCCACTTTTCAGAGCTACTATAAACAATTAAATAGCCATCCATTGCGGCCCCCCCAGGCATGTCAACTCCCCTCTGCTGTTTCTACAGTCCACCTACCCTGGGGAAATCCAAAGTCATAACAAATGTGTCTCCTATACCTGGGAGACTACAGAGGTGTTTGCATTTTATAAGGAGTAATATTTTCTTTTTCAGGTTCTCTCCAAGGTGCTTTATATCCTGGTCCACAGCACAAAGAGTACAGTTTCCAAACTCAATGAATAAAAATAAACAAATAAATAACTATTTTAACTTGTCTAGGTCACAATAGATAGGGTTGTAAATAAATATACATTATTATAGCAATTTAAATAGTTTTGCAGCATTTAGTGCTACTATAACACACTTGTAATATACAGATCAGATTAAACCTGGAAAACTCACATATATAAAAATGGAGGTTACAGCAAATATGCTATTCATCTTTGTAAAACCAAATTTGTTGGATGGTAATTTTCCTAGAAAACAAATCAAAAAGCATTTCAAAATTCAATTTATAAATGACAAAACACTTTCACATGAATGTTGCCTAACAATTTCACAGATTGTGTTCTTAATGAAAAATTTGTATTGTTGTAAACAAATACGGTAAGAAAGTAATTTAACTCAAATCAATTTTTTTTTGTCAAAACATTGAACCTGTCAGGGAGAAAAAGACCTTCTTTTCCTCACCCTTTGCATGACTGACATTCCCATTACAAAATATAGATCACCAAGAAGGAAGTGTGCTCCTTCAATATAAGTTTTAAATGACATCGGAACTTGCAGAAATGAAGACTAGGAAGTCACAGGGAAAACTATGGGCTTTTACATCAAACATAGAGAAGCATTATTGGAGGACAAAAAAAAGAGGTGTGATCTAAAGTGAAAAGCTGAGGTGAACTGAATATGTTCTTGGTGGCCTGTGACATTTCTGCCCTTAGTATAGACAGGACAGCTACCATGTGAAGGTCAGGGTAGAGGAGATAGTTGTGACCTTTCTGCTTCTGCTGATTTCTCAAATGCCATGCTGCTATAATTTGAGATATTATGTCTGAACTCTGCTGATATGATCTGTCTATACTTTTTAAAGCTTTGACATTTTAAACATCACAGGACCTCTTACCACATCTCTCAATAATGCCAAATATCTGCTGATACTTCATGTAAAATAATTACATTAAATGCTTAATAAAGAAACTTCAAAAAAGGTCATGTGATCTTCAGAATTATGTCAATATATGGTTTTGCATCAGCTCCATACTCCCAACCGTCTTCAACTCACTTCATAATATGAAACTTTGGTCATTGGCCATTTGCACTGTTATCATTTTTATATGTGGCTTATAGATTTTAATGTGAAATGAATCCTCCAAATGTTTTGTTTTTTTTTTTTTTTTTCAGAAAGCCATTGGATACCTATTACAGAAAGACTGACTTCGGGAAGTAAAACATTTTTATGCATTTTCTCAGTATTAAAAATTAAAAACATTCTTTTAAGACTGAACTGTCACGTCAATGAAGTTGAAATTTTAGAGGGATTGTTCTGAAGATTATATTGTCCACCATACGTGAAACCTATCTAATAGCCTTACATGTGAAAGACAACTGTTCAGACGGCTGTCATGGGTTATAGCTCAAATCATCCCCCAAAGGGTCAGCTGCTATGATGCTCTTGGGAAATAATGGAGCTTTTAGGAGGATAGCAGGTGATAGAGAAAGGATGTTAGGTTACTACAGGTTGTGCACTTGAAGAAGATATTGAGATGTTAGTTTCTTTTCTATCTCACTGTGTTCTGGTTATCAGAACAGGAACAGGTTGCTTCCTAGTGAACAATCACCATGATTTTTGCCTAAGTTCAGGCCCAAATCAATGGAGTCAAGTGACCATCAACAGAAATCTCTCACAGAGCCAGTCAAAATCATCCTCTCCTTTTAAGTTGATTGATTGGATTTACATATGACAGTGGTAGAATAAACACAACAATAATTTATATTTACATATTATAACATATTGTCTTAGTCAAACATCATGACCAAGAAGCAAGTTGGGGAGGAAAGGGTTTATTCAGCTTACACTTCCATACAGTTGTTCATCACCAAAGGAAGTCAGGACTGGAACTCAAGCAGGTCAAAAAAAGCAGGAGCTGATGCAGAAGCCATGGAGGCATGTTCTTTACTGGCTTGCTTCCCCTGACTTGCTCAGCCTGCTCTCTTATAGAACCCAAGACTGCCAGCCCAGAGATGGTCCCACCCACAAGGGGCCCTTGATCACTAATTGAGAAAATGCCTCACAGCTAGATCTCATGGAGGCATTTCCCCAACTGAAGCTCCTTTCTCTGTGATAACTCCAGCTGTGTCAAGTTGACACAAACCTAGGCAGTACACATATATAATATATAATATTATATATAATACATTTAAGTCTTTGTGCTGTGGACCAGGATATAAAGCACCTTGGAGAGATCCTGAAAAAGAAAATATTACTCCTTATAAAATGCAAATACCTCTGAGGTCTCTCACATATAGCAGATGCATTTGTTATGACTTTGGATTTCCCCATGGTGGGTGGACAGTGGACAGTGTCGACATCAGAGATGAGTTGACTATAATATATATATATATATATATATATATATATATATATATATATATATATCATCTTCAAACTCTAGGACTCAAGTTGGATGGTTATTATAGTGTATTATGCATTAAGACCTTTAGAGATGTCTGCTTCTTTTCTTTTTTACAACAAAATAAAATAAGGTAAAACAAAGCCTAACATCAAAATTAGACAAAACAAAGTCAAAAGCAAAAGTGCACAATTAAAAGAAGAAACAAACAAACAAAAACAGAAGGAAAATAGCCCAAAAGAAAGCAGAGAAAAGTATTTGTTCACATACTTAAGATTTTCATGAAAACACTAAACTAAAAGCCATGACAATAGTGGAAACTGGAAAATGATAGTTGAGGATTGTGTGCCTGTGTACCAGAGGCTTTAAATGGAGATCTTTGGAAGGCGAAGGAAAGCGAACAGGTTGGGGAAATTGCTTACCCTGTACCCACCTTCTGCTGAGGCAGTTGGCTCCACTTATGTCTCTGCTGTGCCTTCCAGGTTACTCAGTAATTCTAGGCCTCCCTGTACTGAGTCCGGTCGGGCCGGGTCAATGAGAGGCCGACTAGCCAGCAAAGAGTGTGGTTGAACCTCAGGCAGCTCTTTGGGAGAGCAGATCTCTTCCCAAGTTTTACAGCTCTTAGGAAAAAAAGGCTCCGATGAAGGAGTAGTTCTTGTACCTCTAACCCTTCTGGATAGGATTCTTATATATAGTTTTGGGGTGGCTAAGGGTCTGACAACAGGTACTTCTCATTGGTTTGGTCTACACAGACCCCCCGCCCCCACAGAGGATTAGTAAATTCTTCAAGTTTCATGGATAAGAAAGAATGCAGAATGACATGCTAAGACAATGATGAACCTAAAAAGTTCCTAGCTGAGACATTAAGTTTTGCTTCTACATAGGCAATGGTACTTTAATAGCATATCTTTTTATACCTGACTGGCACACACAAACCCTTCTAGAACTGCAGTGTTTTTGATACAGTGCATATAATCTCAGGTTTCTTCTCTAAAGAGAGCTGCATTCTTCAAACCTGATAAACCCTTACGAATTTATAACACACATCTCTTGTGATATCCACGTCACCGATATGAAGACAAAGACGAGCCAACCACTTTAAAACTCACCAGGCTTGAGTCGCTAGTTTTTGATTAATTTCCATAGGACCCAAGTATTGCCTCCACCTAAAACATAAGCATATCACAACTCCCCACAGCTAAAGAGCTACCTCGTGACTATGATAAAATACATCAAAGCTTTACTAAGCAAGCCTCAATGGACATTGCTTAACATAAAAATAACTATTCTTCCTTTGTAAAGAGAACATAATGTTCTTAAACAGTTTTCATTCTGTCTACCCATCCTTAGCCCTGAAAAACATCATTCTATTCTCTTCTGTGAATTCAATTAACTTTCCTTCTGCATAGTTATACCTTCCATTGCATTTCTTTATACTCAGCAAATATAATTACAATTTGCTGATATCCTATATAAAAGTCCAAAGAGAACAGGATTTGATTTCAAGATTGTTTAGACATGCATTTCTTTCCTGAAATTTCAAATACTTTTTTTTTCTTCTATTTGGGCCTTGGAAATGGCATTAGTGATTATTTCCTTTAGGCTTATCATTCTCATAGTATTTCTAAACTGTACATTTTCCTGACATTGCTTTTGATCAATAACATAATTACACTTAGTTGATGAATCCTTCTTATGCTTGATTCTCTACATTTGGCTATTGGTTTTGGTTATTTTGTGTTGCTGTGCTTAAGGGCTGATCAAAAGCAACTTGGGGAAAAATAGTTTATTTCAGGTTACAGAGTGTAGTGAATCACTGAAGCAAGCCTGGACACAAGAAAGAAACCTAGAGGCAAGAGCTGAGGCAAAATCATGGAAGGAAGCTCCTACTGGCTTGCTCATCTACTATTCTTATACAGCCCAGGCCAACTTGCCCAGGAATGGCATCATCCACAGTCAGCTTGCCCCACTGCACCCACAGTCAGCTCACCCCACTGCACCTACAGTCAGCTTGCCCCACTGCACCCACAGTCAGCTTGCCCCACTGCACCCACAGTCAGCTTGCCCCACTGCACCCACAGTCAGCTTGCCCCACTGTACCCGCAGTGAGCTTGCCCCATCACATCAATTAGCAATTAAGAAAGTGCCCACAGGCCAATCAGATGGAGGTAATTTTTAGCTTCTGTCTTCTCTGGAGACTCTAATTTGTGCCAAGTTGACAAAAATATAACCAACTCAGGCAGTATGAAAGAAAAAAAAAACCCTTAGAGTGGAGATACAATGGAATTATAATTTGGCTGTAGAGCCAAATGATTTTAACACAGCAGTCTCTATTAGTTCTGTGTTCATATTGTAACAATCACCTGGGACTTAACAGAGCTAGTGCAATCTTAAGGCAGTATTCTGACCTTAAAATGCAGCAAATGAGCCCAAATCTGGCAAAATGGGAATGAGTCCACTAGTCCAGGTAAGCCCTCAAATTTACTATCTGTGCTTTTGGGTTTCTTTAATTCTGCTTCTTGCCCAGCTGAGTATGACAACCAGGGTGTGGTGTGGGGCCATAAAAGATAAAGGACTGTAAGGCTTGGGGCTGGGTGATTTGCATAATTTTCCTATGCTGCCACCAGCTAGCAATCAAGACTTTTTTTTTAGCTTTGGTGGACAGGGGAGCAGGGAGAGGGGAGGAGGGAGGGGACTTTCTGAATAGCATTTGAAATGTAAATTAAAAAATATCTAAAAAAAATTGGAAAAAAAAAGAATAATCATGTGGTGGATCTGCTGGACTTATCTCACAGTATCTAGAGGTGCCAGCAACTATACCAGAAGTGGAGATGCTGGAACACTGGGCTTCTCAGATTCCCTTTGTGAACGTAGAAAAGAAAACAAACAGTTCCTAGGGTATCTTCATCCTGAGACATTCCAGACCCCTATGAACTTTTCCCATGTCTAGTTCTGCTGCTCCTGTGGATCCTCTTGCCTCCATCTTAAGCAAGAAATTACAGAAAGTCACCTGAATCTGTTGTAGCCAAACTTTCCCCATATCCAGCAAAGGTCGAACATGTTGATTGGAAACTACACGGTGTCTATAGGCTACAAAGCTCAGGACAGGTAAAAAGAATGGAGAGGATCTTAAAGGAACTTTAAATAGTCATTCATGCTATCAAAAATTGGGCCAGCTCCATGTCATTTGTCCCATAAGGCATAGGTAAACCTGCATTAGGAAGATGTAACCCCATCCTGAGGGACCTTCATGGAAGCAGTGCATTCTTTTTTTTTTTTTTTTCAACTTTTATTAGATATTTTCTTCATTTACATTTCAAGTGTTATCCAGAAAGTTCCCTATATCCTCCCCCCTCCCGGCCCTGCTCCCCTACCCACCCTCTCCCACCCCTTGGCCCCGGCGTTCCCCTGTATTGGGGCATATAAAGTCGAAGCAGTGCATTCTTAATGCCACAAAGATGCTTTCTCAGTAGCTCCCTTATGCAGATTCCTGTGGCCATGCACAGCAGATTAACTTCAGGAATCATGGTCAGGTATATTATTTTATAGGCCCCAGAGACAACCCTACTTTGCTTATACTAACACTTTTTCTAAGTGTACATCTTCTGAATTGTTTGCACAGGAGGAACCCTACTCCTTTGTATCCTCATATGACATATGAATGTCATATGACAGGCATTCATCCATAATGGATAAAAGGGTAGGGCCCACCTAAGTCTAGATTCTGGTTTCCCAGTATATGGAGACCATCCTTACCTTAATACATCCCCTCTCCTACTGTTTAGGGCATGTATCACGGGTTCCAATGCAGTTGAACTTTCAGTCCTAATTGTGTGGGGATGAAAACCTTAAGGAACTCAGTGAGTGTTCAAGAAGAAAAAGACCTGGGTCATCTGGAAAATACTTTTTCCTCTCTGAAAGTTCAGGGAGACTCCTTAGCAAGGGATGTCCTTCTGAAATGCTGTGGAATGGACAGCTCCTTCATGAAACTAGAAGGTCTTACTATCGCACTGGGAGAAATTTGTTGCTTCTGTGCCAACTAGTCAGGGATAATTAGAGAAACTTTATGTAGATTCAGAAATAACCCTAATGAAAGAGAACAGAGATACCAAAATTCTAGCAATTGGTACCAATCCTTGTTCCCCTGGTCTCCCTGGTTAACTAATTATGGCCATTGGTGGGCCATTAATCTTTTGCTCCTAGCCCTCCTGATAAAACCCTACTTGCTCAACTTAAGTATATAAAACAAAGATTAAATTCTATTGAATTGTTAGTTCTAACCCCCAGCCTAAGACCTATGCCCATAGAACCAGTGGTAAATGTAATAGGCCTTCAGACATTAGCACAAATGATACCATGTGAGAGGTGCCACTCTGACCTTAACTCCTGTCAAAACAGGAAGGACAAAGACCCAATCCATCAAAGACTTAGTCCATAGTTCTAGGAATGTCCAAAAAACATACTAATCTTCCTTTTTGGCTTCTATATTTCTACTTCTGAAGTGTGATAACCAGGATATGTCTTTTGTGCATAAAAGACAATGGGGCTAAATTCTTGGGGCTGCATGATTTGGGCAGGTTCTTGTGTTGCTGCTGGCTGGCAATAGACTTTTATTTCTCACTCTCAGAGCATCTGTGTAATAGTATCTAGTGGGCTTGCCTCACAAAATAGAGAAAAAATATTATGGCAACAAAATATGAGCATTCTAGAGTAAAAAACAAATAAGATGAGAATTTATTGTTAATTTGGACAAGGTATATTTACAAAGGTTGTTGAGGACAATCTTCTCAGAGGCTAGAATGTGGCATTGTTCCAAATGCCCAAGCTTAAACTCTTTATTCTCTTCATGAGCATATCGATGAGTGTCTTAAGGCTGCTTTTCTTCAACTTCCTTAGTTATAAAATGGGGATAATATTTTTTTTTATTTCACAGGATTTGATAAATAGGCAATCAAAAATTTTATAATTTTAGCTAATACATTATAACTATATTAGATCTTAGAGCAATCACATATTTAGTGCATTTTCAGCCACATGTTGGCAGAAGAGGAAAATTAAAAAAGGGTAGACATGCTTACTTATGAGTCACATTGCAGCTAATACATGTTGAAACTAAGTTTCAATCAATTCTCATGTGCTTTCTGCTAGATACCTGTGCCTATGGGAGATGGATGTCTTATTTTATAGTTTTGATTTATGCTCCTATGCTTTATTGTGAATTATATGTTTACAGAGAGTCAGAAAATTATAGCATTGAAGAAAAGACCAGAAGTGAGGTGGTTAGGTATATAAAGCAAAATGTTTATGTCAATTTCACTCAGTACTTCTGGCATACTATATCATCAATCCAGAGGAAAAAAATATTCTCAGCTAACAGCTAAAAATCCAAAAGGCTTCCAATTTGTTTCAGTTTTCAAACAGGGGATTTTTTTATTTGACTCATGTAAACACAGACAATACTGTTACATAAACAAATAGGCAGAACAGATTTAAAAGAAAACAACCATGCTTCTTAGAAGCATGGAAATAAAATTAAATAAATTCTCCTCAAAAATTCTTGTGCAGTTTGAAATTCAAATTTCATAGTGAGCTTTATTTGCCAATATTCTTTCATGCTGTTGCTTTCCAGAGCGATAGCTTGTTCTATTCATTATAGACGGCAAACAACTATAAAGATTTAGAAGGTTTAATGCAGGTGCAAAGCATTGATCCCTGCCCAGAAGAAGATGTACTTTACACTTCCATGAAGATTGTCCCCCAAATCTCAACTGTGACACCATACTTCTAGAATAGCTTAAAAAGATTAAGTCAAAGGAAAGGACTTGTAAAGTTTTATTCTGCCCATATTTATGATATTTTTTTGTGACTATGTCCAAGAGAATAAACCACAAAGTAATTAATAAAAAAACATAGCCAGATTTGTTCAATGGGCTGCTAAGAATAGTTCATATTTTATCAACTTTATGGTTGTATTCACTCAATTTGTCAAATGCAACGAACACTAATTCATATAAACTTTGGTAGCTGAGTACTCTTATTAACCAGTAAAAACCTATAGAAGCTAAAACACCTTAACTTTGAGATGTTTCCCATACTACAAAAATCATTTCCCATTCACATAACAAATATTTTTTTTGTCTTTGAAAAATAAATCGTTTCAGTAAATAACCTATTATTTTATTAAATAAAATTGGCAAAGTCACTAGTATAACTCTCTCAGACATTTTTTTTTTTTTTTAGGGAGTAAATTGTGATTATTTTTAAGGATATTTCAACTGACTTTGTTGTATTACAGCACTTCAGCCAGGGAAGCAGTTAGGATAACAGTAGATCTTCACCTCTCCCTCAGCTTTTACAGGTACAGACCCCGAGCCTCATGCCAGCTCAACAGCAAACCGCCTTCTGTAGCCTCTTCCTCTCTGTTCCGATCTTCCAGGACATCACACAGATCTTTCTATCCACTTCCCCTCCCCTAGATCATTGCTTTATCCTAGCCCACATCAGAGAAGGGATTCCTTTGGAACCCACAAGATAATAATCTGCCCAGGGAAACAGACAAACTGCAGATCTTTACTTCTTCCTGAGCTCTTAATATCTAGGAAATCCCAACCGTTTTGTTTCTTTGGGCCAGAAGACTGGAAAAGGCTGGTTTTATTTTTGATTGTGTCACAGATGCTAATTTTGTGTTTATCTAATTGTCATAATTGATATGAAGTTTTAATATATTATTCTGCCAAATATATTTAACCGTCTTCTCTTTTAGTTGTTACTGGTGTAGTGATTTTTTTACAAGGTAATAAATTAATCATAAAAAGGTTCATGAGCTCTTTAATGCACAGGGATTCTTCCATTTAGGAAGCCTGAAATTATTGTCTTATGTTAAATGTGGTTTAGAGATAAGCAAATTGCAGTCCATATATCTCGGTTGGAAGAACGTTAAACTGAAGATTAATAAACTATGGGATCAAAGAATAGCAAGTGTCCAGGAGCTGGATTTCCCCAACAACCTTTGTCTTAGCTTTGGAATGAGAGGAACTTCTGTGAGATAAGGCAGCTGTGGGTGTTAGAGCCTGTGAATCGCTCAAAAAACGATACCCCAGACTCATATAGTATGCATAGGCAAAGAGTGGTTATTCCAGCACACAGGGACCCAATATCATCCCCAATATCATGGAAGGATCATATTGAATTCTCAGATTCAGTTTTAAAGCCAAAATGAAGAATATTTGGGAGGAGTAGGTGATCTATATCTTGACTGGCGGTTCTATCTATGAGTGTCTGAGTGATGCTATGATTCAAACTATTCTTGCTTCATCCCAAGGATGGGTAGCCCCTTGACCTCTTGGCCATAAGCTTGGCTAATTGTGCTTTCCTAACATGGGGAGGGATACTTCTCAACTTAATGCTGAGATTGTTCCAATAACTGACTTGCCCAATTCTGGGAAATAGAGAGACTCAGGCCTAGTCTCCTGAACTGCTGCTAGTTTGTAGCCTGTCATGGAATCAGCCTGGCTTAGTCCACCTCAATCCATTCATGGGTGAGCTTGTTGGAATCCTGAGAGTATGAGCCTGAAAGTTTGGAGTTAGACCCCTATTAACCTGAGAAGAGTCAACCTTTATACCATGTTCAGAACTGGTATATTGCTAACTGATAGACTGATAAATTTATCAAAGTCATTTACATAAGCAATTGTTTTCTCCTTTGGTTTTGTCTGAAGTCTCTTATTTTTCTTCTGGCAATTGTAGCCTATTCTCAGCTACATCTTATTAGATGTAATATGCCTGAGGTAGTATCCTAAATTTACCTATGACTTGTAACTTGGGCCAGAGTCTTGGTTAAACAATAAAATCAATAATTAAGGCTTTACATATGCCATTGCCAGTGTTATACTGTCTAGCAAGATCCTGATCCCTAAAAATCAGTGTGCGGGACTTGTATGTGTGTGTTTTGTGAAGTTTTAGAGTATGTTAATATATGGCATTGTACCGAACTGACAGAGTCAAATTTCACAGTAGTGAAAAAAAAAAAAAAACACTTTTATAAAAATTTTATAAAAATTTGATGTTAATTTTCTTTTTTGTTGTGGGACACTAGACTAACTTTAACCCAATTGCTCAGCCTAGCACTGGAGAGTGAATGACTAGAAACTGTACTAGGGACTCATTTGAAACTTTCTGTGTTCTCCTTCCCTTTATTTTGTCCATAGATTTCTCTAACCACTCTCACTGAAGAGTAGTTCTCTCTCATGTTCCAGTTAATCAGATTCATATGTCAAAGTTCATTGTGAGGTTACCACCAGAGAAGAGCAAAGAAGGCACACTTGTATGTGACAGAGACTGCTTGGTGTATGGACATCCTGTTCTTCTCTGCCTTTACATCTTCTCAGTCCCACCTCACTGTGCATCTTCTAGCCTCCTCAGCCTTTCACGGACCTACTCTTTGGCTCCACAAACTTGTAGTACTTTAATCCTAAGCAACACAGGCTGCAGTTATTTTTTAGAAAAAGACCTAAGTTCAAATGGAGCAACTTAAAGATATTAAATATTTGATATTTAGGGGGAAATAAAACCAAAACCTTCTCAATAGTACTTCCTATTTTAGTAAAAGCTTGCTTTTCCTGAAACACTGCAGCTTTCTCATGGGATTTATTTTGGTGCTGGTTATGTATTGGCTATAGAGGCAGCTGTCATGCATTTAACTCCTTGGTTTGTTTCCTTCCCATTATTTTGGGTTTATTCCCTAAATTTATGAAACAAGAATAAGATAGCCCCAACCACAAAACATTTAACCCCTTATTCACTTCTCATGGAAGAGCTAATAAATTTCCTCCTGGCCCAAAATTGGGATATGTTTCTTATGAGGCCATGTCACACTCTAGAAGGGTTTCCCAACACCTCTACCATTTTGGCTTAGAAAGAAGAAAATGCCTCTTCTCATTGGTGTCTGCATAATTAGGTGCTTAAAGTCATTCTACATGAAAGGGGTTAAGATTGAGATAGCAAGGATACCAAAAGACAAAAATAAATGATCTAAGAACTGGAAATATTAGAATAGATACATTATCAGTAGTAATAATTTTAATAAGCAGTAACAAATGGTAATATATGAAATGCTAATACATTCTTTCAATTTTTCGCAACAGTAAATCCATGTGCCTTGATGAGGCCCTGCTTCCCATGTTGTAGATAAAATCATTTAAATAATTTTGTTTCTTCTTCTACCCAAGTTTTACTATCTGGAGGAGGGAGAACTGTCTTTCCTTTTTATCAATGATACAGCTCCCTTTTGTTAGAACGGTTATTATGAAAGAGTATGAAAGCTGTTTATAACAAAATTTACCCTGTACATATTTTTTTTCACAAAATGATTCCAATTATAAAAACCTTAAATAGCCATCTTGTATCAAAAGCTTAGCATGTGTAGGAGAAATAAAGTAACACAATTTATTTTCAATTTCTTTGTAGTCATAAAAAAAGACATAACTGAAAATAATGCATCAACCAGGGTGTGATTAGGGAGACTTAATGATATTGAAAGTTGCCTATTCCAGAAAGAAAAATCAAAATAGAGAATGATGAAACAAATGAATATTTTCAAACACATTTCCCGGGAATCTCAGCTCTTTCTCTTTATTTCACAGTGGCCAGTACCATAAATTACCAGAGTTCCAGAGTTCTATTAAATTCCTCAAGGCATAAAAATACTTGTCCTCAAGCTAACATCCAGGAGAAAACTATTCAAGATCAAGTGACATCGAAATAATAGAGATAGAGATATAAGGTCCTTGGGTGCACCTGGTATGATATAACCTGTCTAGATCCTGTAAGGCATTGCCCAAACAGCAGCAACAAAGAAACAAAGAAACAAAAACAAACAAACAAACAAGTACCTTCCAAGGGAACAAGCCAAACAAGTTTGTATTCTAATCTGGAGCCTAGGGGCTTAGACCTGTTTCTTCAAAAGCCAAAACCACTTATAAACAGCCAAAGAGAAGGGAAAATCCCCAGGGCTTTATTTGCTTGAAGCTGCTTGACAGTCCCTAGAGTCCCATTTGTCAGCTGGGATGGCCAGCCACAGTAGTTAGACCTGCTTTTGTCAGAGTGAATAGGTCTCCCTTCACCAAGAAGCCAACAGTGTTATGGCCCCTGAACACTGTTACTGGAATATGCCGTTCATACTGCTTAGTCATTGCCCTTCTAAGTACTGACATAAAAAAATGGTGGAAAAGAGAAGTTCCAAGGAAACAAAGGAAGGACTGAGTGAGCTGCCTACATGAGGAAGAGTGGCTGCTCCTCAGCTTCACTACCTAAGTCTGATCCCTGGAAGCCATACCTCACAAGGACATAAGGGGTTCCTGAAAATTGTCCTTAGACCTCCACAAATATCATCATGTCACAGACATTCAGACACAGATAGACAGACAGACAGACAGACAGACAGACAGACACACACACACACACACACACACACACACACACACAGTGGAGTAGTGGAGGGGGTTAAAGAAACAGAGACAGATAAAGAAAAACAAAATACATAATGAATAAATAAATAAAACAAGAAATTTGTAAAAGAAATAAAGTGAACTTAGAATTGTGAAATTCAACAAATATTTGACCAATTCTGACTGCTCTTTTAGCAATTAAGAGCAAGATAACAATTTCCCAGCTTAATCAGGCTAATACAGCAGAGGCCTGACAGTAAAGGATGGAGCAAGGAAGACTTCAGTGCTCAAGCAGGTGATTCGAACCAGTTCATTAATCTTTAACTCTTTCCAACATGTTATTGAGTGTTTTCATTTTTGGATAATACGATTTACCGACCTGGGCATTGACGAGCTAGTGATCAGGGAAATCACTATCTTTGATGATATGGAAGCTGCTGTTCTATCAAAATTCGATGGAAAATTAACAATTTGAAATACAGTGTTACTTAGTAATAATCAATATAGAGACAAATTTGAATAAAGGATAAACATGGAGAGATGATATTATGAATTACTTTTCTGTTGTTGTGATAGAATAATATGAAAAAAGCAACTTTCCAGAGAAAGGGATTATTTTGGTTTACAATCCGGGAGAAAAGGTCTATCACTTTAGAGAAGCCATGGCAGCAGTTTGGGTGGTTTGCGCAAGCTGATGATCACATTTTTGATCTCACAAAAGAAGCAAAGTGGAAGAACAGCAAGTAGGGCCAGGCTACAAACTTCTAAAACTCATCCCTGGTAACTTCTATGTAGCTCTGCCTCCTACTGGTCTCCTAGCCCTTCTAAACAATGCAACTGACAGAGAACGATATGCTCAAATACAGGAGCCTATGAGGGACAATTTGATTCAAATCACTACAGGTGGAAATAGTGAGGATGCGTTTAGGAAACTGAATAGGTGATATTTGTCAGAAATCTGAGTAAAATGCACTGTGTCCTGAATGGCTTGTTCTTGGAAGCATGACTGATGTAATGAAGGCATGGAGAGAGGACAGAATCACAGGAAACACACACACAGAAAATCTGGGATTGGGTGAGCAGTGCTTGCTCTGATGGAGTGGCACTAACTCCATAGAGAGCAACAGGAATCTCAGCAGGTTTATTATGTGAAACACAGGAAGGAAGCATTAGCTAGTCTCAATATGGAGGAATCTGTAGGGGAGTGGTCTCAGGTTGCCGTCATCTGGGAGGAGGATGCTGTGGGTGCTGGTGTTTGCACACTGTCAGTATTTGCAAATGGATCACATTGAGGCTTTGTCAATCTCTGAGCCTGACCTAGGGAAGGCTGTCAGTGCCCATGAGTCTGAAGCAGGGCAGCCTTTGATAGGGCTGAGAGATGTCAATAATTCACATTCACATAAGGGTTGCTCTGCTCCCCATGAAAACGAGAATGTCCCATACAGCTCTGCAGCAGAATGATCAGCAAATGAAAATGTGTTAAAGAGAGAATCACCTTAGATGGCTGAAGCACATCACAAATCTGTGACTAACATATTGTGTGCATGGTGTGAGTAAAAGATGAAGTTGGAAAATTAGAAAAAATAGAATATAACATTACTAAAATATCCCTTTCTTAAACATGCACACACAAACACACACACACACACACACACACACACACACATACATGATCAAACAGATTTATGAAGTCCTACATTATAATCTCATCTCGATGGCTTGATAAAAATGTCAAGTCATTACACCACTGCCATTTGAGACGTGAACAATATATTGTTCATTATGTACACTCTCTATACTTCCACCTGCTTGTCATTTAGTAGTGACCAATGTCATCAGATCTACTTACAGAATCACACTGCTGTAGTGCCATAGGATCAAGACTCTTCAAGATTTCAGTCATCCACTACAGCTCTTGGAACACATCTCCCTTAAAAAGGTACAAAGTTTTTTTCCCAAGAGTTTTAGGGTGAAAGTCTTAAATCTGTAAATCCCAACAGGCAAACCTTAGCCATATGTCTCATTTTGCAGTGAAGGGCAAATAGAGGCAGTTAGTATAGGATGTTAATCAATTTATCAAATAAAGGTGCTTAATAAGGTGCTTAATAACCCCTACCCAGTCCATTTTTGTTGGGTAAATACTCATCTTGACATTTTGTAGAAAAATGGAGCAAAGGAAGATATTGGGCTTTGAATAGTTGGTGTAGCAGGTCAGGATATTTGTTTAATTAATATGATATCAATTCTGGTTCTTCTTGGATTGATTCTTGAAGGAAGCAATCTGATACCAATGCCATGATTACTTATAGTCAAGGACTGCCTAGCCATCATTGCTGAGCTTCTCATGTGGAGTATAATTTCAATACAAGGTGGTCTGTCTTGTGGGCTCTCTGTTGCTTGTGGTAGTTTTGATCCTTGACCACAAAAATACTCATCATTGAATCCTATTGTTTCTAGAATTCAATATACTAGTAGAAGAGCAACTCCAGTGGGAAAACATATTAAAGGGGCAAAGAAGAGCCAGAGAGAGGTCAAATTGAGCTAGTTCAGCCAGTGACTAGTGTTGCCCTTTATGCTTTTCCCTGCAGGTCTTAGATACTACTGAGGAAGTAATTTGAGTTTGAGTTTGGGCATCCTTGCTTGGGTACCACAGGTTTAAATTTTCTAAAGAGATATGTTCAGGCATGGAAGCTTTGTCCAAAGGTTTTCCTTATGCATCTACTTACTCTCCTTCTTTAGGTATCTTCTATAAACAAGGTCATACTGCTAGCTGACATTTCATCTCCCTCTGCACATCTCTTTCTCTATAAAGATTTTAGTCCTTTTGCTTCTCTTCATCAACTATTGGCTGGATCCCCAAAAAATGTTGATGTCAACTTTTTGTTCATCTAGACTCACATTATGACACCCATTTAACTTTTTAGTATGCATATATGAAATCATCCCATAAGTGAAGAAGAATAATCTTACCTGTCATATCTGAAGGTACAATCAATATTGGAAAAAAACATGAGGAAAGCCACTTATTCTCCAAGTATTTCATGGGTCATATCTTTCTAAAATTACTTAAATCTATACAGGAAGAATTGTCAGTCTCCTTTTGTATGCCTGGCTCCCTTGTAGGCCGTCAGAGATACAGCATGTGAGAAATAGTTAGAATGTCTTACCAAAGGGAAAGTGTCAAGAGAAAGGTTGATTCTTGGTGATAGGTGTGGTTATGCTCTGAGTTTTTATGTCCATCAAAACTCATTGAAATTTAATTGTCACTGTAACATTAGCAGATGGAGCACCTCTGAATGGTGAATCAGTCAGGTTCTGCTCTCGGGTCTATAGTGAGATGAATGGTTCTATAAAGGAGATAAGCTCATGCCTTTCTCCTTTTCCACCTTCCTACACCCCCCTTTATCACTCACTTCCTCCTACCAGATGGTGGTAATGAGCAACAAGACGTATTAGATGCCAGGTCCTTGGTATAAGACTTCTTAGTTACAAGGAAGTTCTATTCATTTTTACTTGCCCAGTCTGTGGTATTTTGTTAATGTAGCACAAAAGAGAATAAGAGATATACCAATTATCTTAACTATAAGGGAGGAAAGATCTTGCTGAGCAGTAGCCATCAGATATAGAGTCAATTGACTGACAGCCCTCCAGCATTCCCCACTTCTGACTTTGCTGGAGTTATCTGCCTGCCCTTTCACTTGTCAGAAGTCCAGGTTGTCACTGCACATTAGTGAGAATGCTTCAGTGCCTCTCCTCCTCGTTTCTTCCCTCTTCGTTGTAGCAGACATTATGCTTTCTCACAGAAGAGCTGCTGCATGCTCTTTTCTGTTTCAAATCTATCGTCAGTTACCACTTGATACAACAGATTCCTATCCCAGTGATAGCCAGCAGGATCAGCTTCACTAACCACGCTGCCATTACCAGCTTTCCAGAACGACTTTTCTGGTGACTGTGTTCTGCATTTTGCTGCTAAGTATGACTCATAAATGGCATGATACACTGTTCAAAGTGACAAATGTGACATCTGGAGCAAAGCCCTCTGCACAGCTGTCGGTGTCATCTCAGTTTGGGGCATTTATGCAGCCACCCCATATAATACTGACATGGTATTATGCTGATCTCTTTAACAGTATCCTGTCTCTGTCTGGTTTATTGCATCATGTTTCAATGAGCAGATTATTAGACACCATGTCCCTGTGATGACACAAGCTGATGACAGCATTTGCCACTCTCCTGCTAGTGAACATATGTTGAGTAATAAAAGATGTGTGTAATCTAAATTGCTACATGACCTTGGGCTTCTGCGTGCTGATGATTGTTCCCAGTATGATTCTCACAATAACATGGATCATATTTGCTTGCTGGGTACATTTATCCACAGTTGTTGCATTACTGTTATCAGATGAGCACACCATACAAGATGATAAATGATTTGAGGAAAACTGTTACTCAACAACAGCTTTCTATGTTTTGTGGGATTGTGTGTGTGTGTGTGTGTGTGTGTGTGTGTGTGTTTGCTGTTATTATTTTGACAGTGGCCTTTAACTATATATAAAAAGAAACAAAATTTAGAGCCAGTATATACTTGACTTCAATTTGCTAGCCAGAGCATGATCCACTATATTTTGACCAATAATGTCATGAACTCCCTACAGATTGTCACTGCCAAGTAGGAAAACAAAATAAATCAGAATAAACCATGAAAACTATTCATTAACTTCTACTGGTTTTTATTAAAAGATATGAAATTTGAGCAACCAAAAATATGTGTTCACATGCATTCAAAAAAATAAATGTTTCTGACAAGAAATTTGAATATTATTACTATTAAATTGAACCACAATCAATTTGACAACTTACATTGCAATTTTAAAAAAGTTATTTGTAGTGCTATTTTTAATAAACTCCTAAAAGCTCCCCATTTAAAAAAGGAGACACCATTAAATATAGCTTTTCCACTTAAGAATATATCAATTAAATGAATCTTTAACATATGGTGCTTTTGAGTATCTATAATTTTCAGCAAGTAAAATAATTCATGAGTCTTATTAAAGCAATTTAAAATTTATTTCTTTGACACTGATACTCCTTATATAGGAAATTTCAAGATTGGGAAATATGGTGGTTTGAATATGTTTGGCCCAGGGAATAGCACTGCTAGGAGGTATGGCCTTGTTGTCAGTGACCAGGCAGGGACAGAACTGGAGGAGGTGAGAGTACTACATCTTTATCCAGATGCAGCCAGAGGCAGCCTGTCCTCAGGCAGCTAGGAGCAAGGGGGCCTCAAAGCTCACTCCCACAGTGATCAACTGCCTCAAACAAGCCTACTCCATTAAGGTCAAACTTCTTAATAGTGCCACTCCTTGGGCCGAGCAGATGAGTTTATGGTGGCCATACCTAAGCATAGTATAATGCAAAATACATTTAGTCAAACTTCAAAAGTCCCCATAGTCTCTAGCAGTCTCAATAATGTAAAAAGTCCGAAGTTTCAAAGTCTCATCTGAGATTCATGCAATCTCTTCATTGCAATCCCTTATAAAATCAAAATCAAAAAGTAGATCACATATCTCCAGTATCACAGAATAACCATTATCATTCCAAAATGACATCATGAGGAAATCCTGAACAAAAACAGAATCTCAGCAGATTATCACCATCCAATGTTCACACTTTCCTCCTGTCATTGTCTTGCCCTAGCCTCAAACAAGGTTTTTATCAATATTTAATACAAACAAAATGAATAAAATACAACAAAATACAAATAATATACAAACAAAATGAATAAAAACAATGTCTGACAGTGTTTTTATCTCTGACTATCTTCTGCTTTTCTGCCTTGTAGCAAAGTCCTGGAAATATATGATGACTTCCAAGAGCTTCCTGATGATTTCATTATATACCTTCATTGTCTTTTTGGAAGATTTGTGTTCCATCTTCTGCTTTATAAAGTTCTGTATCTTTAGTGTTCCATGCTTCTTATATTGTTACTTATTTTCACTTCTTTTTCTTGTATAGTTTACTAACTTTAATATTTCTATATTTTCTAATTCTTGTCATCTTATTTTTCTACATGTAGACTTGCCAAGTTTATTTTCAAGTGTTTAGGCTACGCATTCAGAATTCCTTATGTCACAATTATGCACAATGGGGTTTTATTGTTCATAAAGATGCATGAAGATATATTATTTTCTGGAAAGTGGATGGGACTAGAGGTTTTGTGTTAAGTGGGATAAGCTAGACCCAATTCTACATCTTTGCTCTCAAACACAGAAAGTAGAAACTAGATTTACATACATAGATACGCAAAACGTGACATAATAGCAAAGGGACAGCAGGTGAATATGACTGGAGGACAGGAAGGCAGGAGGACAGTAATGGTCCTGGCTCCCTACTTGAAACCTGCTTTGAAGCAATCACAGGCATGTTGGTAGAGTAGGGCTCAGCCCCTTCTGCTGAATTTCCAAAGTCACAGGAATAAAAAGGCCTGTAACTATTTGAAGAAGAAGGCTCAGGCCAACTCCCAGTGTGCAAAGGAAAGGGCATGAAAGCAGCAACACACTCTTATTATTTAGCATAATCCAAGTAACCAACCTGGCTGGCCACCATGACCTGAGAGCCCAGGATAGCTATCAGTTCTAGATGTCCTTAAACTTCCAGAACCTTCTCAGCACTTTCCTCACTTAACTCTATTCCTAACCTGTAGATCTTGTTGTCACTGGTAAATTTGTCTCTGGTTGTATTAGAAAGGACTAAATAGGAGAGGTATTCTGATTTATGGTGCTTTACCACATAGCCTCCTAAATCATTGCAGTGAAATGGTTAACTGGGTGAAAGTCACACCTTTCCCCAGGTCTCTTTTGCACCTCTGTGTTGCTGGAATATTGACAGACCCATCACCTACTTTAGAACATCAGGGAACTTTATGAAGTTTCCAGACTAGCTTCAAATCATCCTTTAAAGGGGGCTGAAGGTTGGCATTATGAGCTAGCTACTTTAGCTTTTGGCCTTACTGTTTCATCAATAGAATCCCAGCATTTTCTTCCAGTATGCTCTGTATTTCTTCTTTGGGGTTGCCCCACACATCCCACCAACTGAATGGTTAATTCACATAAATATTTTCTGTCAAAGTTCCAAAGGACCAAGTTGTTGATATGGCTGCTTCTGCTAGAAGCTCTGAGGGAGAATTTGCATCTCCTGGCTCCTGTTTTGTCCAGAAATCCTGATGTTATTGGCTTGCAGATGTGTCACTCCAAACTCTGCATTTGTCTGTACAGTGATGGTTTTCCTCTGAGATTGTCAGCAGAACTATACATGGCGTTCTTCTATTTGTGTGTTTTTATATTCTAACTTCTTCACCTTGTATCAATTCCAAATAGTTAATTCACACCAGTGCTAATTCCTGATAGCCTCATCAGATTAATTTCTCTTAAAAATCATATTTTCAAAGATCTTTGCTATAAGTAACATCATTTCCATAGGTTAAGATATGATCTAACTTTTGAAGAACAGAATTAGCTCCATATCATTACTGAATTTAGTTCTTTTAAATATTTTATATTTTACATTATGACTACTGTGTCCCCTCCATCCTCTCCTCCTAGTTCCTCCCTGGTACCTCCCTGCTACCTCTTCTATCCACTCCTCTTCTTATTCTATTCAGAAAAGAGCCTCTAGAGGTATAAATCATTCATGGCATATCAGGTTGCAGTAATACCAGGTACATTCTCTTCTATTAAAGCTAGACAAAGCAACCCAGTAGGGAAAGAAAGTCCCAAAGGCAGGCAACAGGAGCAGAGACAGTTTTTTCTCCCACTGTTAGCTATCAGAGAATGCAAATCAAAAGAACTCTAAAATTTGATCTTAAACTTGTCAGAATGGCCAAGATCAAAGGCACAAGTGACAGCTCCTGGAAGATGTAGAACCAGGAGAACACTCCTCCATTACTGCTGGTAGTGTAAACTTCTACAGCCACTTTACAAATTAATATATCTCTTTCTCATGAAAGGAGGATTCGATCTACATCAAGACTCAGCTATACTATTCCTGGGCATATACCCTAAGGACACAGAATCTTACCCAATGACATTTACTCAATTATATTGATATAACCTTTATGTGTAATAGCTAGAAACTGGAAACAACTTAGATATCCCCTTACCTAAGAGTGATTAAATGTCTGGAGCCATCCAAAAATGGCTAACTCTAGCAAGTGGCCTTCCTGAAGGTGGCCCACCTTTTGGCATGGAATAAGATGGGTGCGCTCTGAGAGACAAGGTCCCAAAGAGACTTCATCTCAGGATTGCATCTTGCAGCTGAGATGCTTTTCCTATAATTATTAAATTGGTATAATAATCCCTAGACATTATCCCTCCATTGCAGATTTCCTACAGATCAATATAAAGATGAACTTTTTTTTCAACTTTTAATAGATATTTTCTTCATTTACATTTCAAGTGTTATCCAGAAAGTTCCCTATACCCTCCCCCCTCCCGTCCCTGCTCCCCTACCCATCCGCTCCCACCCCTTGGCCCCTGCGTTCCCCTGTATTGGGGCATATAAAGTCTGCATGACCAAGGGGCCTCTCTTCCCACTGATGGCCAAATAGGCCATCCTCTTCTATATATGCAGCTAGAGACATGAGCTCAGGGGGTACTAGTTAGTTCATGGTTATTCTTCCACCTAGAGGGTTGAAGACCCCTTCAGCTCCTTGGGTACTTTCTCTAGCTCCTTCTNCCATTGTGTAAATATACCAAATTTTTTGTATCCATTCCTCTGTTGAGGGATATCTGGGTTCTTTCCAGTTTCTGGCTATTATAAATAAGGCTGCTATGAACATAGTGGAACATGTGTCCTTGTTACCAGATGGAATATCTTCTGGATATATGCCCAGTAGAGGTATTGCAGGATCTTCCGGTAGTACTATGTCCAATTTTCTGAGGAACTCCAGACTGATTTCCAGAGTGGTTGAGCCAGCTTGCATTCCCACCAACAATGGAGGAGTGTTCCCCTTTCTCCACATCCATGCCAGCATCTGTTGTCACCTGAATTTTTGATCTTAGCCATTCTTACTGGTGTGAGGTGGAATCTCAGGGTTGTTTTGATCTGCATTTCCCTGATGATTAAGGATGTTGAGCATTTTTTTTAAGTGCTTCTCAGCCATTCGGTATTCCTCAGTTGAGAATTCTTTGTTTAACTCTGTGCCCCACTTTTTAATGGGGATATTTGATTTTCTGGTGTCTACCTTCTTGAGTTCTTTATATATATATATATATATATATATATATATATATATATATATATATATATATATATATATTGGATATCAGTCCCCTATCTGATTTAAGTTTGGTAAAGACCCTTTCCCAATCCGTTGGTGGCCCTTTTGACCTGTTGACAGTATCTTTTGTCTTACAGAAGCTTTGCAACTTTATGAGGTCCCATTTGTCAATTGTTGATCTTACAGCACAAGCCTTTGCTGTTTTGTTCAGGAATTTTTCCCCAGTGCCCATATCATTGAGGCTTTTTCCCACTTTCTCCTCTATAAGTGTCAGTGTCTCTGGTTTTATGTGGAGGCCCTTCAACCACTTAGACTTGACCTTAGTACAAGGAGATAAGAATGGATCAAGTCCCAGTCTTCTACATGTTAGCTGCCAGTTGTGCCAGCACCATTTGTTGAAAAGGCTGTCTTTTTTCCACTGGATAGTTTTAGCTCCCTTGTCAAAGATCATGTGACCATAGGTGTGTGGATTCATTTCTGGGTCTCCGATCCTAAAAGAGGAACTTTTATAAATTAATGTTGTTTAGATGAATTAATGATTTTATTGAGTTCCCAATTTGATTTAGATAATCTTAGAAAAAAGTTTTAAGAGATGGTGGTTTTTCTAGAAAGATATGATAAAAGTTTGAATCAAGAATAGAATGTGGTCACTCTTCATAATAGTAAATAAAGACTGCATAATAAGAAATTCAATGAGCTTTCATAATTACCCTAAAAAGAGAATTCAGCTTGGACAAATTTGTGTTCAAAGAAAAGCATTTGTTCTAGGTCAGATCCAAGGATGAAGCCACAGGAGTACACTATGAGAAGACAAGGCCATATGAAACGTATGCTTTGAATTTATAATGAGCTTACAGATTGAAACACTGCTTTAAACTTAATGCCAACATCCTTTTGTAACACCCTTTTTGTGTATCATGTTATCTATGAGGCAATTTCCTAAGAACTTTTGTTTTTAAAAAGTCTAGAGAAAAGAAGAAAAGATGATGGTTTGTTTTTTTTTTTTTTTTGGGGGGGGGGAGGGCTCTGTGTCATCTATCCACTCACACATCCATCCATTTACCATTCATCCATCCATCCATCCATCCATCCATCCATCCATCCACCCATCTATCCATCCGTCCATCTATCTATCCATCCAAATGTGGTAATGTAGCTATTTTCTGCTTAACCCTGTGTGTATGTGTCTGTGAGTGACATCTTTCCTTTTCTTTTTCTCTCTGGCTCAGAAGAAATAACTAGCCTAGCAGGTAAAGGGCTTCTGACTGTCTGGCCAAGAAGGGAGAGCTAGCAATAAATATTTTACTTCATTCTTGCTGTTAAGCTGTACGTGTTAGTTGATCTTAAGCCATCAGTTTCTGGCCCCATAATAACATAGAATTAAGGAAGGTAAATATTATTTATACTAAAGAACCTTCACATATGCAATGCCAAGTCTTGCCTTCATCCTATACCCCACCTCCCTCAGCTGTCTTCCAAAGAAGATCAGCCCTGGTAAGCTCCACACAGATGAAGAAAATGTGGTACATTTACGAGTATTACTCATCTATTAAATGCAATGGCAACATGAAATTTGCAGACAAATGTATGGAACTAGAAAAGCTCATCCTGAGTAAAGTAACCCAGACTCAGAAAGACAAGCATGCTATGTCCTCATTTATTAGTAGATATTAGCTGTGAAGTAAAGGATAACCACGCTATAATCTACAGACCCAAAAAAGCCAAAAGACAAGAAAGGTTCAATGTATGTGTGTGTGTGTGGGGGGGGGCAGAGAACTGGGGACATGTGAATCTCATTGAGAAGGAGAAAGAGAATAGACATCTTAGGTAGATGAACAAAGGGACTGGATGGAAATGAGGGCTGAGAATTAGAAAGGGATAAAATGATGGGAGGACAGAGAAACAAGAGTACTGGCAGAGACAACTGGGATGGAAGCCATATCTCGGAAACAAGCTAGAAACCTAGGACAATGAAAACTCCAAGGAATCTGTGAAGGTGATACTAGCTAAAATTTCAAGAAATAGGTCAGATCCAAGGATGAAGCCCCAGGAGTACACTATGATAAGACAAGGCCGTATGAAATGTATGCTTTGAATTTATAATGAGCTTA
Source organism: Mus minutoides (assembly GCA_902729485.2). NCBI lineage: Eukaryota > Metazoa > Chordata > Mammalia > Rodentia > Muridae > Mus > Mus minutoides. The sequence continues at coordinate 876,876 of LR749741.1, read as the reverse complement.
CAGATTGAAACACTGCTTTAAACTTAATGTCAACATCCTTTTGTAACACCCTTTTTGTGTATCATGTTATCTATGAGGCAATTTCCTAAGAACTTTTGTTTTTAAAAAGTCTAGAGAAAAGAAGAAAAGATGATGTTTTTTTTTTTTGGGGGGGGGGTCTCTGTGTCATCCATCCACTCACACATCCATCCATCTACCATCCATCCATCCATCCATCCATCCATCCATCCATCCATCCACCCATCTATCCATCCATTACTGTCTATCTGCCATAACTAGGGAAGACTTCTAATTGAGGGATTGGAAGACCAGCCACAGTATTTTCTTTTTTTTTTTTTCAATTTTTTATTAGATATTTTCTTAATTTACATTTCAAATGCTATCCCGAAAGTTCCCTCTCCCCTCCCACCGCCCTGTTCCCCTGCCCACCCACTCCCACTTCTTGTATAATTTATCCTCCCTATAAGACGTGCTGGGTTAAAGCTAGTACAGAAATTGTGGGCATGGCCAACTAATTTGCTCAGGTTGAGTCTAGTGCCATGAGAGGGAGCCCATCTTTTCAATTGCCAGGATGGCTAGGAGCCAGAGGCTGGATATTTCTCTATCTTATATTAGTTATAGAACCAAACACAAATGGAAAAAAAATGTCAATGAAATGATTTCTATTGATATTCTCCTATACGCATACATTGGTAACTATTCAATTATCAGCATCTTTACCCAGCAACTGATGGAAACAAATGAAGAGACCTACAGCCAAACATTAGGCAGAGCATGAGGAATATCACAAAAGAGAGAGAGGATGGATTATAGGAGCCAGAGGGATCAAAGACTCCACAAGAAATCCCACAGAATCAATTAACCTAAGCCCACAGGGGTTTACAGAGACTTCATGACCAACCAATGGTCCTGCATGGAACTAACATAGGCCACACATATGTTACAGTTGTGTATCTTGATCTTTTCTTGTGGAATTTAGAACTTTTATTGTGACTTTGGTAGTTAAGATATTTTGTGTTATCATAAGAACTTAAAGTAAGAGAAAAATCAAGGAATTTAGGAGGTGGTATGGACCATCCTAGACTTGAGAAAGGTTAAGAGCTGATCTGGGCCACAGTTCTGTGATAGTTCTTGGGAGGCAGTGAGTCAAGGGATTACTCTTAGCTGCTTAAGTAGTCAAGACTAGATGATCAATTTCTAGGCTACATGAAACCCTGTCTCAAAACAAACAAACAAACAAACAAATATAATTTTTTTAAAAAAGGAATCACAGGAAATCTCTGCTCACCTGGACACTCTGTTCCACTTTTCTCTCTAGTTGTAAACTAGCTCCTTTTGATTTTTATTTGTGTGGTATAAATGATATATCTTCACCTTCTGAAAACTGAACCAGAAATATCAATCAGAAGTGTGTCACAACAAACACAACCCAGGTAGGAACTGGGAAGTAGAGAAACCCTATGAAACCAGGAGACTTTGCTTATTGATTTAATTTTTCACATGAAAAGTAAAATGGACTCACTTTTTACAAAACAAAAAGAGTGTATAATTAAGGGGTCAGAATTCAATATATGTGTTTTTTTTTT
>LR749741.1:862314-873443 GCA_902729485.2 Mus minutoides | reverse complement strand
AACCAGAAATATCAATCAGAAGTGTGTCACAACAAACACAACCCAGGTAGGAACTGGGAAGTAGAGAAACCCTATGAAACCAGGAGACTTTGCTTATTGATTTAATTTTTCACATGAAAAGTAAAATGGACTCACTTTTTACAAAACAAAAAGAGTGTATAATTAAGGGGTCAGAATTCAATATATGTGTTTTTTTTTTAAATCTGAGAAAGGACTGGCATTCATGGTAGGATGGAATGGTACATATGATATATGATAGAATTAAACATGTTCTAGAGTTGAGAATGGGGCTATCCACTGTTCATGTTCCATAAGGCCCCTTACATGTTTCCATATCAAGAGATCTAGCGCACTTGATGTATCATCTGCCTACTTGATTCATAAAGACAATTTTTAGATAAACCCAACATCTTATGTGAACAACACAGGAATATGCTAAATTTAGTTGCCTTTCTTTTAGCACTTTTGCCATGGCAAAGTGGCTCATTGCAAGTTGTATAAAAGCATACAGAAAATCACATAAAATGACCTTTTATAAGTCTTTATTGTTATCTTTAACCCTTTGTATCTGAAGAAAATAACACTTCACATTGTGTAAGGATATTGAAAATCACATAAAACAATCTGTTGTAACTTTCAAGTTGAAAAGGAGGATACAAAAGATCATATAATACAACTTTCTGTATCTCTTTATTGATATCTTTAACACTTAGCTTCTGAAGAAAATAACATTATTTTTTAAAAATAAAATAGCTTCTGAGTAAATGTGTTTTGATATACTGTTTTTATAGATTTTGATTACACAAAAATAAATGTGTTTATTTATCTATGGTAAAATTTAGGTCAATAATCACTGATTTTATAAGTCTATTGATCTGGTACAGTCACTGACAACAGCAACTAATGCAACCTGGTCACACTAGCTCACCACTTTTCAACAAGATATTAAAAGTTTATCCTCTACTACAGCGAGAAGCACTTTTTCCTCAATAGTTTCGGGGCTTTTATCTTTCACTTTCCTTTTTCTTTAATTTAAATAGACAACCTAAAAAATGAACTTAAAAGTCAATTTGAAAAAATAAAGGGAAATTATTTATTATCTTAACTTCTACTTCTTACTCCTTCTTTTCTTTTCTTTTTTTTCCAACTTTTATAAGATATTTTCTTCATTTACATTTCAAGTGTTATCCAGAAAGTTCCCTATACTTTCCCCCCTCCCGGCCCTGCTCCCCTACCCACCCGCTCCCACATCTTAGCCCTGGTGTTCCCCTGTACTGGGGCATATAAAGTCTGCATGACCAAGAAGAAGAAAAAAAAACTCTTCTAAAATTATGTGATTATGTCATGATTTTAGTGAATGTGTTTTAGACCAATAGATTTCACAATTGTCTCTAAGTATTTTTTCCTCCCCTGAGTGGACAGAAAGCCACCATGTGCTGCAATGTGATCTTCTTTTCTCCTCTCTGGCAGGATAGAGTGGTTGGAGTTTAAGAATTTCTTTTTCCCAGCCAGTTAAACTCCAAGGAAATCCCAGAAAATCAGCTGCCTGTTGGCTCATATCTCTTAGGGAGAACAAACACAGTGCTATACACATTTCAAATCGTTTCTTAATCATACCCTCTGCTGCAAGCTGGGAAATCATTTCCTTCCTCCATGAGGTATGACCAACTGAGTTGTGAGAGTGCTCCATTGCTGTGCCCCTTGGAACTCGTAGCACCTAGGCGTGCCCTCAATGGCCTCTCAGCAATTCATTGATTATATTTCTGGTTCCTTTCCCAGACATCTTTCCTGCAGTCTTGCTCTTCTGTGGTTTGCTTATTTTCTTCCACCATCTCCCCCTCTCTCCAATTTGGGTTTTGGGCTGTAGTTTAACCTATGATCTCATTTCCTTTATAGATCTGAGTATAGTTATTGACTCTCAATTTAGTTCAGGTTTTCACTCATTGGAATAGAGTGGCAACAGTCAAACCACTTTCACACCAAACTATAAGATACATAACATCAGTGATTCATCCTTTTTCACAGTATTTATATTTTGTTTGATGGTTCTATTATCTTATGAGAATTATCTTTTACCTTTTAATCTTTTCTTAGTTTTTACTTGTTTTTGCTTTTGTTTTTTAGTGGTTGTTTTGTTTTGTGTTTTTTTTTCTCTCTCTCTCTCAATACAAGGCTTCTCTGTGTAGCCTTGGCTGTCCTGGAACTTGCTCTGAGATCAGGTTGGCTACAGACAGAGATCTGCCTGCCTCTTCCTCCTCAGTGCTGGGATTAAAGGCATGCATCACCACTGCCTGGCTGGAATCCTTTAATCTTATGTATCCTCCCACTTTGGTTTTCTTTGGTTTATCAAAATATTTAATAATGGATAGAGAAAAACTGAGACAGACAGACAGACAGACACACACACACACACACACACACACACACACATAGATGATGATGATGATGATGATGATGATGATGATGAAACTATTAGGAGCCCTTATAAAGAAGGATGAAGCAGAGTACTGTGATTCATACCTTTATCCAAGCTTCCTGCAGGCAGTTGCAAGTGAGTTTGAGTCAAGATTGATCTACATAGTGAGTTCTAGGCCAGCCAGGGCTACATGGTGAGATCATGTATGAAAATAAATAGATAGACAGACAGACAGATACATACATACATATGTGCATACATACATACATACATACATACATACATACATACATACACATATACATTAAACTAGAAATGACTTGGCAAGGCATTGGCTAGCAGGATTAGTATCATTCTTTATAAAAGTCTCTCATGAGAGTCAGTACTCAAGCAGGGGTACATTAATTCCTTCTGATGGTCATGCCACTGTCCACTTCTATTAGGCACTGAGATTTACCTCATCTGACATCACCATACTGGACACACTGGACAGCAAGCATCTATGCAAGAACACTTGATATCCACACTCTAACAATGTCTAAACTACAGTAGTTACCAACAGGAGCCCAGTTGTGCCAAAAGAACCATCAATGTAATTGATTTCATTTTCATCTTCAGTGGAGAACCCAATCTAAGATCAGATTCTGTTATTATTAAATATCTGTTTCATTTTCTATATTCTAATGTCTCTATACAACTCTTGGTTATGACTTTGTTTTCGTTAGCTAGAATGCTCCTATGAAATTGTTCAATGGCTTTCCAGAATAAGATTAAAGTTGCAAATTCCTAACCCCATTATAGGGAGGCTCATAAGACATTTCTCATAAATGATATTAGTTTTGATTACATCTTTAAGATATTATCCTATATGTTAACTATAGAAATACTATATTTGCTAATAAAACTGTTTATTTGAAAACACTTGGTGTAGCAACAAGTTGTTGGTAAAAACAAAAAAAGTTTAAACTTACTGTCACTAGAACTGAAAAGTAGGTTTTTTTTTTCTGTTCTATATCAATAATTGAAATAAGTGTGATGTACTGGCTGGTTTTATGTGTCAACTTGACACAGGCTGGGGTTATCACAGTGAAAGGAGCTTCAGTTGGGGAAGTACCTCCTTAAGATCCAGCTGTGGGGTATTTTTTCAATTAGTGATCAACAGGGACAGGCCCCTTGTGGGTGGGGCCATCTCTGGGCTGGCACTCTTGGGTTCTCTAAGAGAGTAGGCTGAGCAAGCCAGGGGAAGCAAGCCAGTAAGTAACATCCCTCCATGGTCTCTGCATCAGCTCCTGCTTCCTGACCTGCTTGAGTTCCAGTCCTGACTTCCTTTAGTGATGAACAGCAGTATGGAAGTGTAAGCTGAATAAACCCTTTGCTTCTTGGTCATGATGTTTGTGCAGGAATAGAAACCCTGACTAAGACATGTGACTATTTGTTCGACTTTGGGTAAAAATATAACTCTTGAGTTTGTAGAACCTATTATATAAGGCAGCATTAGTTTTTTTTTTCAGTTTTTAACTAATTTCCATTGAGCCTTTCTGAGTCAATTGAAACATTGACTTTAGTAGTAAATGAAATAATAAAGGAATCATTTAAAAGACTTGGAAACTACTGGCTTTGTTTGATGACTTACAGATTCGCCTTCTGTTTTTGATCTTGCTCTTTCTTTTTCCTCTGTTTTTTTCAGTTATTAAGATAAAATAAATTATTTCTACTTGATTCTACTGAATAGTTTCTTCTCTAACAACAAAATATCTCTCATGCAGGAGAGCATTGGGTTCTTGGTTGTCTATGGTTAGCTGTTATTGCTTCCCACTGCCTCCTGCATTGTGAATCCAAGCTGCAAATAAAATACTAATGGAGATGCAAATGGACTTTTCAATGAATATTCTAACACAGTATCTCAGTTTGAAAGTGGTTGGCCAAAGAATACCTTTATTGGCAACATGAAAGAATATAGGAAGAATTTATCAAAACAATCATTGGGATTATTTAGCTAAATATCTTAGTAGAATCTCTAAGAGTTTCTGTGCAAGAGTTCAGATTCTACCTCCTGTTATAGCATAAGAATGAAAAATAAATTTTCCCTTAAGAATGAGGACACCAAGATATGTGAGAGACAAGGACTGCTCAGATACATTGTAAACTCAAGAAACTCCTCTCTGTAATAATAGGAAGTGGTATCTGTCCATCATGCATAGCTGTATTTTGTATCCTTCTTTCTGAGAGTTTCTTAGAGTTGCTGTTTTGTTTTGTCTTGTTTTTACATAAGATTAGGAAATATTCTGAATCCAAAAGTTGTAGCATGTTTCTGATGTGTATGTATGTATGCATGTATGTATATATATATATATATATATATATATATATATATATATATATATATATATATGTATGTTTGTATGTATGTATGTATGTATGTATGTATGTATGTATGTATGTATATATGTATGTATGATGAGGGCATGGGAAAAAGAACCTAAAGACAATGGCTCTGTTTTTATAGGCATCTATGGAATTCAGATACTAGTAATGTTAAACCAAGCCAAAGTTCTGTGAGGGGAGTATCTTAGACTGTATGCTCTGAGCATTGACAATGATTCTCTAGTAAGGAGCGTGGACTGCAGAAACATCATTGGGCTTCTATCCATTGAGCCTCTTTGTAAGAAATGAGTATTAAACAGATAATCTAGAGCAAGGAAGCAATAGAAGATGACCAGAACAAGTGACATTTTGAAAAATAAAATATCCTGGGGATTCCCACAAATGCAGCCTTACCTTAGGTTTCACAATATAATCAGTACCATCTAGATACAACTTTTTTTCGTTTGTTTGTTTTTGTTTTTGTTTTTTCTGAGACAGGGTTTCTCTGTATAATCCTGGCTGTCCTGGAACTCACTCTATAGGACCAGGTTGGCCTGAACTCAGAAATCCACCTGCCTCTGCCTCCCAAGTGCTGGGATTAAAGGCTTGTACTACCACTGCCCAGCTAGACACAACTTATCACATTGTCTGCTATAGTGAATTTTTCCTTACTCATTGCTTAGGTAATTGTTTTTTGTTTTTGTTTTTGTTTTGTTTTGTTTGTTTTGTTTTTTAATGAAAGCTTGGCCAATATTATTATCAGTGTGAAAGAGTCTTTAAGATAACTGACTTCACATTCACAAACATCATGCATATATATGTCTTTTTAAAAATGTTCTCTAACAGTTTAACTGGGTTATATCTTACTAACAGAATTCCTAGTAGGAAGATATGCTGTAAATTATAACAACAATGGAAGAGATCTGGAGAATAACCAGGAAAATGAACAGAATGGACATTAGAGGAGAAGGGTCCCAGTCAGGGCCATGATTGACCCAGGATCTGCCTGATGAACTGGATGCCTCAGACGACCAGGAAAGGATGAGACCCATAGTTGTAGTAAGTAGAAACTATATTTATATTTGGTCTCTGGCCAATTATATGCTCTATTAGTTTTGAGCAAACGTAGAAACTTTCCCTGTAAACAGACTAGCTTACCGACCAGAAATCCAACATCCATGGTGATTCCTGTAATATTTCACAGTGGTGACATAGAGCAAAGACAAAAGGTTTGACATGCCCCCAGAGAGATGGCCCTACCAAAGGAGAGCAAGGGTCAAAGTGATGTGTATGGTTGTGAGGTGATGCTGATAGGCTCTTAGAATGAGACAGCTTGGCTGGCTCACATCTCTGCCAGCCATAATTTAAAGGGACAGAAGTCATTCGTTTGCTCTGCCTCTCTCTTTGAACAAGTAACACTTGTATCTGGTTTCTGTGCAAGCCCCATTGCTCTGTAACTCAATGTCAGGCAGTGAGTGAGACCTGTCTTAGTTACATTGACAACTACAGATTTTAGTGGCATAAATATGATACACTTGCAGCTGGTCCTCTGGACATTACTCAAGTTGGGCAGTGTCTAGGTTGTGCCTTTATCCTCAGTTCTCATAAAGAAGAACAACCCACAAATGCCCTATTATAATCCAGAAAGCATACAACATTTGTTTTCTAATAAAAGCAACCAAAGTCTTAGCTCCGAAAGGAAACCAAAGTTGCAACCTCTTGTCTAACTGACTCTATGGCTGGAAATCAGATCAAGCAAATCTTTTGATTTGTGGGGGTGATCTTGTATTCAACTGCTAAATCCTTGCCCTCTGATAGGGAAATAAATTAGGTTTGAATCAGGCATTTGCACAGCTATGGTGGATCAAAAGCTCTTGTTATGATTTCTGAGAATTACTGTGAACTCGCGTTCACAAGGCCCATGTTTCTGACTCTGGTGGGGGGGGTGTTGTTTACACATTTATTATATTCTCTCCTACGCTAATTATAAAATTCTAATATACAAATGCTCTTTCGATCAGCATCCAGTAAGATTAGCATACTTTACCAAAAATAATGATTCTCTATAACCTTTCACTAAATGTGTGCCTTAGCTTCTGCTCTTTCTCAGTTGTGTCTAAAGTCTTGCCCAAAGCTCTCTTTCCATTTCCTTTCTGCTTCTGGTAATGAACAATTAAATTCTTTCTTGACAGTGGTAAAAAATATGTGCCAATAACCTTTTAAGATCTGAACATTTATGTAAACTCTCACCATTCCTCATAATAATTTTTTTAAGATGTTACAAAATGCTAGATAGGAAAATAAAACTTAATTCATCATCATCATCATCATCATCATCATCATTATTATTATTAATTCACTGTCATTGGGTACTTAATACATTTCAAGATTTGTTCTTGTATGTATCTTTATATATTATTTAATTATTACAATTATTCTATGAGGGAAATACAACTTTACACTTGAAGAAAAATGTTTAGTGGTACAACAATTAAAATCAGGGCTTGAAGCAGCTGGGTCAGTGAGACAAACTGGCCCTGCTGTACTAGGATTAGTCTCAACATTTGCTACTCTTTTGTCTATACAACCCTGCCTCACCTGTGGTCACAGATATTGCCACAGGGTAACATATTTGGGGTACCTGATTAATTTGAACGTGACCTCATTCCTCCTCAGGTCATCCTTGAACCTGGGCTGGTTTTTAAACTTGTTTTGATAATTTATGTGTATTACTTTGAGACTTATAAACAACAGCACCAGGAAAGCTTGCAACTTTTATCTCATTTTCTTGGAATGCTTCTGACACTTTGTAGAGAAGCCTAGGGTAAGAGGCCATGTTTAAATAGAGAGCTAACTCCTTCAGCCATCCCAACTTAAAAAGTAGGGGGTTAGCCTGGGACCCTTCTTCTTCAGCCCTGCTGCTTGCTGACTGTACATGCAAGAATAGTAGAGGCTAGGCCAGCAATAGAAATGTTCAATTGACTCATAGAACTGATATTACTTAAACAATAACAACAGCAACAAGATGTTTTGAATGCTTTGTTACACGGCAATAGATAACAAATACAGCAAAATTATTTCAAGTCACTGCAAGAATGTATAGGTATGCAAGATTCATTAGAGCAAAATAAAAGTGTTCATATTCCTGCAAAGGAAAGGTTCAGGAAGGTTATTTCATATGTGCAGGTTTTATTATTTCTGTGTTCTGGATGCTGTATGAAGCATATTATGGATCATAGTTTTAATAAGGTCAAAAAGAACACATTTCTCCACTATTAAAAACAAAAAAATAATTTTATACCGAGATAGGATCTCAGCTGCATTGCAAGAATTCTAAGTTCTATACAATGTTATATTTTTCAATAGAACTTAGCATAGCTATTTCACTAGTTTGAACTTTAAACACTTATTTTTAAAAAAAGGTTAAAACTAATAAGGAAAGAGTTGATAAATGGACTTTATCTTCTCTGGAAATTCAAGCTTTTAGACTGTTAACTGCTTCTAGCCTGACCTTGGAGCCTATTAGATTTGGAATCATATGAAGGCCCTACACACAACTTTGTGATGTTCTACAAACTGCTTAAATTTTCTGAGGCTAGATTTTCTAAAGTCTAAATTTATCAATACAGCTCCAAACAGATGAGATTTATTGTTTAGTTTGTTTAGGTCATGGTTTAGAATGTCTGTGTCCTGTGTCTTAAGAGTAAAGCCATATCCAACATCAGTCTAGATGGGGTGATCCAGCAATTATTTCCCCTGGATGACACTCACTTTTTAAAGCTCTCCTGGTTTTCAATGTAAACAATAATGTAACTTTCACATAATATCTATTTAATTTCATCATTTGTAAGTGTCAGACTTTCTATTTTCTGTGTTTCTGTTAGGTTATAGCTTTGTGATTTTGCAGATTGTGGCTCAGGTCTTTTAATGTGACGGATAATGATGAACAAAGTAGGTGTCTTAGCCATCTGGAAAATGATTACCAGACAAAAAGAATCGGGCCGGAGACACTGGCAGTGTTTGACAACAGTAAGGTATACTATGACATGACAGGAGAACGAGACGCGAAGAAGCCTGCAGATAAAAACAGGCCTACAATGGTTGAATGTGACTGTCAGCCTGGCTGGAAAATGGTGTACTTGGAGGCATTCAGGCGGCATGCCTGTGGGTATGCCTTTGAGGGCCTTTCCAGAGAGAACTGACTGGGGACTGACAAAAATGCACTGGATTCTCAGGCTACATAAGAGGAGAAAAGGGAGAGAGCTGAGTTAGTATTCCCTTTTACTCTGCCTTCTGACTCACTGGGGTGTGAGCAAGCAGTGAGCCACACACTTCCCAGAAATAACAGACTGCATCTTCTCAAGCTGCGAATCAAAGGACACCCTTTCCCTGTCATGGTCCTTCTTGCCCCTATGAATAATGAGGCAAGAAACTAATCCAAGGCAGGTTTGGGAAAGAAATCAGGCTGCTACCAAAATGGCTCCATTCTAGTCCCTGTAGTATGGTATTGTAGTTTCATTGGTTTCTAAGGGCAGTCCACAGATCAGTGTAGGGTCAAAAAATGCTTGCTGCCTTACACTGCACAAAGCACTAGACAAAATCCTTAGCAATATCCAGGCTACAGCGGTGGACATTCTGATTTACTAGACTGATGTGACTTATGGAGCCTGAATTTAAAGGATCCTCCAAATTTCTTTATGTAAACTGCTGGAAAATAAATATAGTCTATAGGCAAAGGATGAGGACTAAACATTAATTTTAGTGGATATTAAAATGTGATATGCTTTAAGTTAGAAGGTAATCCCTACATATTTCTCAATTTCAAAGGGTAGGTGCTAATAATAGATTATTACTCCTTGGTTACAGTTGACATTTCTCCTTCCTGTTTTTAAGTTTTCATTTATTTGATTTACATCCTGATCCCTGCCTCCCATCCCAGTTACCCCTTCCCACGATTCTACCCCTCCCCCTCCTCTTGTTGAAGTGACTATATGAGACATAAGTGAATTATTTGTGTAGCACTTTTTTGTTTCCTACACAGTGACTTAAGGGAATGTCAGTAATATATATTATAGCAGTTATATCAATGGGTAGTGATGAATATATCAAGTAGGCTTGCCATGCCTTGAGCTGACGTCATCCGTAGTCTACCTTCAGGAGACTCTGACGCTGCCATCAAGACAATCTTTGCTAAGTCACTGTGATGCTTTGAGTATGTGTTTGAATACTTGGCCCATAGGGAGAGGCATCATTAGGAGGTATGGCCTTGTTGCAGGAGGTGTGGCCTTGTTGGAAGAAGTGCATCATTATATAGATGAGCTTTGAGGTCTCCTCCAATGCTCAAGTTCTGCCCAATGTGGATGATAGTCTCCTCTTGGCTTCCTGTAGAGGATAGTCTCATTCTGGCTGCCTTCAAATCAAGATATAGAACTCTCAGCTCCTTCTTCAGCCCCAGATTTGCTTGTATGCTGCCGTGTTGCCTGCCATGATGATAATAAACTACACCATTGAAACTGTAAACCAGCCCCAAATTAAATATTTTCCTTTTTAAGAGTGGCCATGATCATGGTGTCTCTTTACATCAATACAAACCCAAATTAAAATAGTCAACTTTCCACTTGCATAGAGCTTGATCATGTATGAAATGCTGTTGTATCACCATGGGAGCACCTTTTTATCACCATTAGAAAACACTCATGGTGGAGGCGAGCTGATGTATAGACCTACACTACAAGGGGGCTACTCTAGGTATATAATACCTAATATACCCTGCCAAGACGTTATACACACTCTTCTACTTTTCATTGTCTATAATACAACTACGTTATTGTTTTATAAAATTCAGTTTCTATATTATATTACCTTAAATTTCCATGAGGGTTCTAATGCTATATGACATGTAATAGTGTTAAATAGCACCAAATATCATAAAATGTTTCATGATATGAATTTTTTCATGAGGTCTCTGTATAGTGTTGGCTAGTCTATTAGGGGAATATTTGTTGTTGTTGTTGTTTTGTTTTGTAAAGCATTAAATGCATTTTCGTTTGCTGTTTGCAATTGCTAGGAAGTTTACAAAGTATATGATTCCTTTCTCACAGAGAAGATTATTCTAGTGTTAGATTAGGGATAGTCAGGTTGCCACTCTGTAGTTCTTTCTGTTTGATTTCTCAAGGACATGGAGACTTTCTTCTGTTTGGGTTGAGACTTCCCTAGGAAAGAAGGAAGCTCATGCTGTCCCTTCCTGTCATCCTGTAGGGAAGAATTGACTCTTTTTAAAAGTTTTCCTTTTCTCTTTGTTACTTCCTTCACTGTTAAAGAGCCAGGAATACACGTCACTCTAACTCTA